>OX411551.1:4390559-4391734 GCA_948146395.1 Fragum whitleyi
CAATAATATAAAACCGCACATTTATATAAAGGGAATTCAATTGTCTATTAAATGATAAATACAAAATATTCATTATGTAATGGTTTGCGTGTATACCCTGGTCATGTGGCACCTATTCCATGATTTTTGCTCAAAATTGGGTTTGTGTCCATTTTTTGGAGATTTTCTTAAACCGTTTCCTATTATTTTTTACCACTTTTATTCTTTAAAATAAAAAAGAGTATGAATTCATTATTTCAAGCCTAGATTTAATGTCACTTTTTAATTATTCGGGCACTAAAGACACGAATTTATAGTCATGTCTATGACATTTTAAAAAGAGAAAGCATGCTAGCTTATTTTTGGTTTTAATATTTCGGTATTTTCTAAATTTTCTGGTTCTTAACAACCTAGAAATGGAACAATACATGCATAACGAGGAAATTATCTTTCATACATTTCAAAGCTATTTGGCAAAGAGCAACGGCTCAAGCTATATACATTGATTGAATGTACGAATTCCGGAAGTTGCTTATTCTTGCAATTTTGTGATTTATCTGAATTCAATTATTTTCACAGAAGCCCTTCAATAGTTAAAACCAATACGGAGTATGGTTTCTATGGTTTCTGTATTTGAGGCAATACAATTGAGGCCACCGACCATTTACTCGGATGCCAGAGGCTCGAAACTACAGCCCTACCGTCTTAAAGTCGAAATTTTGTCGTAAACGTATACCAAATGTATATTTTTTGTATTTTCTATATTTTCCTGTTACTTCTCATCCCAAGGCATGCATATCGTCGATGTTATTCTAAAGCATCGTAACTACAGCTTTGATCAAGCTGCAGTTACGAGGTTTTGTGATAACATCGACGATATACTGGCATTTTAAGATCTCTCATACGGACTATAAGCGGATTGACGAATAGCGCAACGGTTCAAGCTATATACTTTGCTTTGGGTGGATAATGCTCAGAATTGAATGATTTCTCTTCTTGGCTTTTAATTAGTTTAAACAAAAATAAAGGAATTGTGATTCTTCATTTCAGATAAGAACATCCGGCCCATCAGTCAGACGAAAGGAGATAGAACCTACAGTCCTTCCTCCACAAAAATCGAAATCTGTAGATAATCGTTGCTTCATTATCAATGTTTCTGAATCTGTAATCATGAAGTAAAATAGGCATGGTTATGT
>OX411551.1:4391934-4491059 GCA_948146395.1 Fragum whitleyi
CTTAAGAGAATGTAGAGCCTGTAGGCCTATTTGTTGACTTCCGGCACCGAGGTATGACTGAAACTAATCAAAGCACTGAAAGTACTGATGGTGAACGAATCTGATGGTATTCTAGAGTGATATATTGAATTCATTGAGAAAAGAGATATTATAAATGTAAAAAAAATAAGGGAAACTGAAAGTGTCTCGACAAAATCTCGGCAATTTCACTGTAAATTCACAGAAAGGGAAAGAGAGGAAAAATCCTGTTAGAATAATATTGTTAGAATATGAGTAGTTACTCTGTAAAAATTCCTTTTACACTCTTGAAAAAGGTACTTTAATCAAACATAAATGGAAAAAAGATAAATTTCTATCTAAAACTGTCTTTAACCTATATTCAACTACTTTTGCTTTAACAAAAGTAATTGTTATAATATTTAAGCTTATTTCAATTAGATAAATTGTTGTATTTGTTTTAATATTTTTTTATCTATCTTTGTCTCTTATCAGAGGATGAAAAAGTCTATGAGTCTCAACCAAAGAAACACATATAAAAGTCAGTCCAGTGTTAAACTGTACTGATTGTTCAAAGTTCTGCTTTCTTAACTTATTAATAGTATTTTAAACATACAGATACATTTTTATCATATTAAAAGCCAAAACCACTTCCATGGTTGACACTATTGTCATCATTCAATTCTATTACACAGGCTACCTGCAGGATGAGAAATATTTAGATATAGTTTGAAGTGTGTATTTCCGTTTATTTATCGTCGCCACCGTAGCACATGCCCATATGAGCGACGCCCCCAGAAGACGGTTTGTTGTTCCGTGGAAAGTGCAAGGATACATGACAAAACTACTTTGAGATCTGCCATGGTTCTTTAACGTGCTCGGTGTAAAGCACTGTCTCACGGGGCCTCAGTTTAAGAAAAACGAACTGCGAATGGCATGTTAAAGAATTATAAATTTCTTTATCATTTTTTGTTAAGCATCCAATTAGACATCTTAATACCAATTCTAAGCAACTTTCACCCTCAGCAAACTCGAGATATTCAAATTTTTGTCTTTTACCCTCGTTCCAGGAAAATTGAGGACAATGAATATCACAAAATCCTCTGTATTTTAGCAAAATGTATGCATAAATTCCCAAAATTTGACACACAGAACCCAAATACATAAACCTTACTATAAAAGCTATTTTAGTTTAGTTTCAACAGAGTGGTGAAAAAACACTTTTTTGTAATGACGTCTTGCGTAAAAAAGTGAATTTTCTGCAGATCTTCTAAAAAAGTGGAGAATCTCATCAGATTTATTTGTATTTCAATACAGGTTCACCCTAAACCACCTCTACCAAAATAATCTATGATGTATAAGGTAAAAAATATATATAAATCAAGAACTTCAAACATATAGTTTGGTAACTTAAATGCTGGTTTATAAATGCGGTGTCGATTTTCAAAGGAGAGAATTTTACATTGTCTAAATTGTCTAAATTTCTTCCAAACTTGAATTTTTTCCCTCCTAAACCCTGTATTAGAAAAATATCTTGAAACATACACTCTCTATGTTTTTCTTTTTTTTTTTCAATTATGTCATCAGGTCTGACACGCGACAAACACATTTCCTTATCCCATAAAAGTTTTAATTGGCAGCTATATCAATGACATAAACAAGCAGCTCATTGGATGATCGCCGATATTAATTTTCGTAAGTGGGCGTGACTAAATTACGCCACATCCTCGGTAATTTGTTATGGTAGGATTAATTTAGAGTAATTTATTTAGACTTGCAGACATATATTTGCATTATAATGATAACATGAATGAAAACGAGTTTTCTCAGTTCGTAATTCTCAAAATACGTGTCGAATAATTCTTAAAACCCGTCTCGAGACTGACTGTCGCGTGTTGAAAAGTTATGTAAAACCTGATTGCTAGACTGAATTCCTTTTCTGATGATACAAGCTGTTTTGATGCGTCATTCGTCTCAACTCGGCCGATTCCGTAACCTACATTTAAATCGGAGAGGTCGGAGATCGCCCGAGTATCGCCGAACGCAGAAAGGTTACGACCTGACCTATATAAACACATATTTCCGGCCATTTACTACAAGTTGCACCAGCGAAGGCTTGTGTCAAAAACATAGTATCTGTCTCTACGGTAGACACAAACTTTGATTTTGCTCTAAACTCTCAACAAGCTTACGCCGCTCATCAATTCGCTTGATTTCTACATTCCAAGATCAGTTTGTGTTTTCAAGGGGACTTTCATTATCTTCACTTGATGAAGAATACCCTACACGCCATTTAGGAACTAAACAGTGATTTTTCGCAAAGAAGTCTTGAATGATACTAAATAGAATATTAAGAGGCGCTACTTTATTTTAAATGTATTAACATCCGACAGGACTTTCGTAGATGGTATATAACACTGGTGAACGAATTTCGTTCACCAAAAACCGAACTACATTGAATGCGAAGCGGATTCATACGTGAGTCTGATTGGCAGTCATTTTCGAACCTCCATGAAATCACAATCTCATTAAAATAATCTCAACGAAACCACTACGCTATCTCTCCGTTACACAGATCCACAGGCAGGGGTGTAGCGGTAGGCAATATGGTGGATCTGATTTTAATGAGATTGATGAAATCATCACTGTTGTGTCGCAGGAACAATGGAAAGATAAACTATAGCTTTGGTTACTAACTTTATTTACATAATACTATAATACATGTTAACTCTAACGTAGCCAGTGGAGAACTCCGCGCTGCGCGCCAGTCATGCATATATAGTCATGGCATGAAACCTGATACTTTAGTTAGCCCACGCTAATACACTACATCTCTCCCCAAGTTTTTTAAAAATAAAATTATTCTCTATTAATTTTATTTTCTTCACTGCATTTTAGACTTTTCCATAACTACTTTATTTCTTTTAAAATATTTCTATCAAGCAATTTCTTCTTTCAGGGGAGAAAAAGTTTTGTTTTCTTAAAATATCAAAAATAGCGTAACCACAGCCTTTTCTTAATCGTCTACAAGTTCCCCAACGTTTATGTAATAACAATCTGCTGTTTGTCTTCAAGTTTATGTGACCTTTAGTACGCCGGTCATGAACTGTCTGAAATCACAATTCTAATCATTTCAATGATCATTTGTAAACAAAGCATGAAAATCAACATTAAACATGACATTAGTAATGGCAATTAACTGCAGCGTCCGCTTTCCAAGAAAAGTTCACATCGCCATATCACCTGTGGCAGCAATAAAACTGCGGGAAAGAACTGGACTGAAAGCTATTAATTTCAATCACTGTCAAACGTTATCTGAGAAACGCGATGGCATGCGCGTCTTTCTTTTAACACGATTTCCACAATTTCCTACTTTTATAGGACTTGTAGTTTTCTGAGGCGGTGTCAGATTTTCTTGGGCCATTTGATCCTTTTCAAACAATTTCTTTACAGCGGTAATGTTTCTCTTATACGTAACTCCATCACGCTCAATAGTAACCCTATTTCCGAATCTTTCGCGAACAACATAGGGCTTCGACTCGAAGTTTGTGTCAAGCTTATTGTTTTTCTGCTGTTTCAACAATACTTTATCGCCTACGTCAATGGAAGATTCCGAAGCGTGTCTCCTTTTGTCGCTATACATTTTGCCTTTTTCTTTGATGATCGAATCGCGGTCTCTAGCTTCAGATTCTACGCGGTGATTTTGTAAATTTGGTAATTTCGATCTAATTTTACGACCAAACAAGAGTTCAGCTGGTGATACACCCGTAGTTGAATGAACAGAGCTACGATACATAAGCAAGAATGTGTCGATTTCATTCTTCCAGCTACGCCCTTCGGCTTGTGCGATTTGAATACGTTTTAGCAATGACCTGTTCTGCCTTTCTACCTCGCCGTTTGCGCTAGGCCATAATGGCGTTGTGTGCCGATGTTTTATACCGTTTTCTAGCAGAAACTCTTCAAACAGATTACTCGTAAAGTAACTAGCACCGTCCGTCTGTATGGATATCGGATTTCCGTGCCTACTGAAAATACTTTGCAATATTTTGATGGTACTTTCAGACGTAGGTGTTTTACTGTATCCGATTTCAATGAAACGCGAGTAATAATCCACGACTACCAAAATGAAATCTTTCGCATTCAACGGTCCTAACCAGTCGATGGCTAGGTGTTCCCAGGGTCCGTTGGGAAGTTCTGTTCGCGTCATTTCTTCTGGTCGTGTTGGGTTCGAAACCAACTGACACCCATAACATGTCCTACAATGCTTTTCCGCGTCTTTATCTCATGTATACCGGGCCAATACACATTTTGCCTTAAATTATTTTTCATCATGACGATTCCAGGGTGTGACTCATGGGCAATTTGTAAAATTTGTGTCCCCGTAATTCCTTGGGGACAACAATTCTAGTTCCGCGAAGTACTAAAAATCCAATACACGTAAGTTCGTGCCTAACTGGTAGGTACTCGGTATAAGGTAATTTGTCCCATGCATTATTTGCAATGCAATGCCGCAATGCGACCAACTCTACGTCATAGCGGGACGCTTTTTCAATTTCACGCGTAGTGATTGCATGAGGTGTTGCATTCCGAGCAACGAACTTCACATACTCGTCATCTTCAACGAACGAGCATTTACTATTTTCAGTGATGTCATCCTGCCTGCACAGCCTGCTAAGACAGTCACTTACATTATCTGACCCTTTAATGTGTACGACTTTGAATTTGTACGACTGGATTCTGAGAATCCATCGTTCAATCCGTGCTGACGGTTTTGAACGCGGTGCAAACAGATACTGCAACGCCTTGCAGTCAGTCAGAAGCTCAAACTCGGCACCGTAGAGATAAATGTGAAATCTCTCTACTCCAAATATCAAACTAATACATTCTTTTTCTACTTGACTATACTTTCGTTCTACCGTATTGAGACTTCTACTTGCATAGCAGATTACTCTTTTCTCACCGCTCTGCTCTTGCACGAGCATTGCTGAGACCCCGACAGGCGATGCGTCACAAATTACCTGTGTTTTACCCTTTTTATCAAAATAACCTAGGGTTTTCGCACTCGCTAGTCTCCGTTTTAATTCGTCAAACGCGTTTTGCTCGGCATCAGCCCATTTAAACGTTACGCCTTTACGCGTAAGTTGCCTCAGAGGCTCGGACACGGTACTTATATCTCTGATATATCTGGCATTGAAATTTACAAGACCTAAAAATGAGCGTACTTCGGACGCATTTCGCGGGGCTCGGGCATCCAATACGTCTTGAACACGCGCTTTACTTGGACCAACCCCGTGCTCAGAAACTACATTTCCCATAAATTCCAACTCTGACATATTAAACTGACACTTCTCGCGATTAAGGGTCAAACCCTTTTCACTAAGCACTTTCAGCACATTTCTTAAACACTTATCATGCTGCTCTTGCGTAGGAGCGTACACTATGATATCATCCATGATATTTCTCGTATTTTCACAACCCTGAAGGGTCTGCTGAAGCACATTCTGGTACATTTCGCTGGCACACGAGACTCCAAAAACTAGCCTTTTGTAACGATATTGTCCTTTGTGAGTGACAAACGTTGTTATTTCCCTCGATGATTCGTCCAGCTCTATTTGGTGGTAAGCGTTCCGGATGTCGATCTTGCTGAATACCCTACAGCCGTTCATCTCCTGAAGTACGTCGTCGACAGTAGGTATTGTATGACGTACTCGTTTTACTGCCGTATTTGGTAAACGCATGTCCAGACATAGACGAATGTCATCGCCCTTAGGTACGATAACGACGGGTGATACCCATAGGCTTGGAGTTGTTACTTTCTCAATTATGTCCATTTGTTCGAGCGAGTCCAGCTTTTTGTCTACTTTCTCCTTGAGATGGTAAGGTATACGTCTTACCGATTGTACGATTGGGTCAACTTTTTCATCAATAGGTATGTGTAACTGATAGTCCCTGAGTTTACCTATCCCAGTAAACATGGTCGGAAATTCCTTTTCTATGTCCGATTCAACTTTGCACACCTTGGGTCCTATTCGCAATACATCTAATTTTATACCAGTGTCTCTACTAAGCAAAGATTGGCCCTTTCCTTCTAATACCACAAACTCGACATTTTGAAGTTTTCTATCGTTTCCTTCCACGTCAACGCAGAATTTTCCTGCTAATTGTAGAGGTTTTTGGCTGCCATACGCGAAAAGTTTCTTTCCTGATTTTTCATGGGACAGGCATTTGAACGATTTCTGTGACTTGAGGAATTCCCAGGTGTTGCGATCTATGATATTGCATGATGACCCGGAGTCAATCAGCATTTTCAGAGGAACATTCCCGACATTTACAGTTATGATTGAATCAGAAAACTTTTCACTCACCGTGAATGTAAAGTTGTCGTCCGATCCGGATCCATGGTCCGCTAATTCATGCTCCACAGAACGCACTTTATTTCTTTGTCCCCGTTTTCCAAATCTCTTTGCCTCGGCCCTACACTTTTTGCTGAAGTGTCCTATCTTTTTACAGTTGTTACAAGTCGCGTTCTTTGCGGGGCACGTCTGATCCTTGGCGTAATGTCCCAATTTACCACAATTATAACATTCCACGTTTTTCCGCCTATATTGTGGTTTATGCTTCACTTCTAATTTGAGAGCACAGTCCTTACGTGCTTCACTACCAAAATGACCGTTCTCAATTTTAGCTGCACTGTCCTGTGCTCTTTCGTAGGTGGACGCAAGTTCGAGCACTTTGTCCAAAGTAAGATCTTTCTCACAGAGGAATTTTCGCCGAAGTGTTGAAGAAGAGCATTTTTCAACTATTTGGTCCTTTATTCTATCGTTTGTGTTCTCGAATTCGCAGGTAAGGGCAAGATGTTTAAGCCTCGTTGTGAATTCCTGAATTGTTTCACTTTCACCTTGTCTCTCGGAATTGAACTTATGTCTCTCAAAACTAATGTTTTTCTTAGGTTTAAAGTACTCCTCTAAACTTTGCACAGCTCTGTCGTAGTCATTGTCGGCTCCCGTATTGTCCAGAGTCTCAAAGATTTGCTGTATTTCTGGATCGGCCAAATGTAGAAGCAGCGCTCGTTTCTGGGCCTTGTCGGTAACCCCAGATCCCGTGACAAAATACCGGAATGATTTCAACCATCTTTCCCACTTTCCGGATATACTCGAGTTGTCACCGTTTGTCGTGAATGGTTCCACACTTGGAACGCTCAATGCTTTTGCCATTGTCTCGACACAAGGATTCTCCCAAAATTCAAAATCAACGGAATTTAATCCAATCGGTTCTACGTCCTAAACATGTAAAATCGGAATTTAATCCATAAACTGACTTCATACAGTCCGGAATTTAATCCATTCAAATCTGTCCAAGATATAATCCTTATCCTCGTCGCCAAACTTTGTTGTGTCGCAGGAACAATGGAAAGATAAACTATAGCTTTGGTTACTAACTTTATTTACATAATACTATAATACATGTTAACTCTAACGTAGCCAGTGGAGAACTCCGCGCTGCGCGCCAGTCATGCATATATAGTCATGGCATGAAACCTGATACTTTAGTTAGCCCACGCTAATACACTACAATCACGGACCCTAAATGTTTAGAATACCGCGATTCTATTTACACGAACTTGACCCCCGTTCTTTAGATCAATAAAACCCTGTTAACATATATTCGGATTTGCACGTCCTTTCATATGATAACACAAACGGTGTTGAATGTAAAATATATTTTGAAAATTGACAAAATTTGTCAGTTAATTGATTTTTAAGCGAGTTTTTATAGAGGTCGAGTACGTGTCAAATTAACCAAGGTATATATTTTAAGTCCCTGCTTGAATTTATTGACAATTAAAGCAAAAATATGGTGTTGTGATGTTTCTGTTGGGACCCTTCTTTGTTTGGAAGATTAAAAATAGTTGTAAACTCAAACACTGTTTTCATTGAGAAATAAAAGCATTTTATCAAACAATCAAAAAGCACGAATGTTGAATGACACTCACAAACTTGAAATAAATTATGATGTTCAAGCCTACTAAATACAAAGGGGAAGGGGTTCTAGTCAAAATATGACTCATCATAAAATGTAAAATTCCCTCTGATTGGTTAAATGAAATTAATTGAACCCAATCAGAGATGCACTTACGGATTGCATTTATTAACTGTGAAAACGGAAGTAGGATAAAACACCCAGCTCTGAATTTTTTCTATTAAAACAAAGAAAATGTCTAAAGACCAGCTTCTATGGGCAGTTAAAAATGGAGATTTAGAGGAGGTCAAAAAGGTTGCACAAAAGGTTGGTCAAATGATGTACATTTAATGTGCATTGCAACTTGGAAATCCACCGGCTTGTTCGGGTATCTATAATCGCGCATTCTCAAACTTGGTTTGCTTAACTTGGTTATCCTGTTACTCCCGCTCTAATTGCGGTTAAATAACTGATTCAAGAAAATTATTAAATAAGAAATGAAATGTTAAAGGTGCTCTTTCACATTTTTCATAGAAAAAAATACAAAATTTGTTGTGAGATTTGGAAATGTGTGTGTATTTTTTTAATGGATCAAGGGTATTGGCACTAAAATCAACATATTTCAATATTTTTTTAACTTATTTTTTCGAAGGGACAAGATCAGTAATGGATCCAGTCTAATTTTATCCAGTCTAAAAATTTCAAATCATTCTCATTGTTGCTTGTATTGATATGAACTTTCCAGCTGTCATATACTTTTACCTTTATCTTTGATTAAATAAGACAAACATGTGGTATGCATGTGCGTAAATAGTTGGCTCGAAAGGGAAGAATTATTTTTTTGGCATTAGTAGTTGCTTTATTTTTCAGAATGAAATTCACTTAATATAGGAATATCGGTCTTTCTTTGCATTACCAGATTGAATCTTAGTATTTTAAAGGCTTCATGATGAGATTGTTACTTCAGATTGATTTTACAAACATTCGCAAAATCAAATTTTCCCAATCTGTGTAGGAGCAGCGATTAAGCGTAATAACTGTAATCTGGTTAATACCTTAATCAACAGTTGTCAGGAAAAGTGTCATTTGGTTTTCCCTTCACCATCTTGGCCTGCAAATTTTCAGATGAAATTCATTGATCTGATTAGAAACTCACATTTCAAACATTTTATTCAACACCTCCCTCAAGTTTCTTTGTACTAAATGAAGTATAGCTGCAATAATGTACCCCTCTCTCTGATATGCTGCCGGTCGACTATCAAAAGGGATGGGGGTACTTTATCGCAACTAAATGAAGTAATATAATAATAGGTTTAACCTATAGACAGGAAACTTATTTTTAGAAGAGAAAAAGAGGCTATCAATCAGAGTCAATGGCTATTTGCTCTTTCTCATTTATTTTAGAGTTATTTCATCAGTCACAACCATTTAAAAATTGGTAAGAAGAAATTTATCTAATATGAATGAAAGATATTCATACAATTCTTATAGTTTTGTTTTTCTTTTATTTCTTTTAATAAACTGAAGTTGAAATTTTTTTCTTAATAAAAACTGTGAGGGGATTCTTTAAACATGAGGGCACGTATTATAGCAATTGTGTCAGGTCAGAGAGTCTAAATATACATGGGTCCGTGGTCAGGTCTAAATCCTAAAGCCTTAAAAGGATATGATTTTTAAATATGTTAGCCAATATAGCTTGCTAAAAAAGCTGTATTTACATTTTTTAGAAATCAAACTGCGATTATTGCTAAAGATTTCATCTCTTTCAAGTCTTAACTCCAAATATTGTTATAGATTTCATCTCTTTTCAAGTCTTTTCACCAGACATTAAAAGGCAACAACAACAACGTTGTTTTAGTGGGAAAAGGGAACGTCTTATTTCTCGGAAGTGTAAAGTGACGTCATTTGCAGAGGGTAAAAAGAGAACGTCATCCAGGCGAGGTTCTAAGCAAAATTGTGCAATTTAAAATACATGTTAGGCTGATCTTGTCCTATTTTTATGTTCATTACAATCTAAATTTTGATAAGGCTTGACAGAAATAAAATAAAGAAAAAGGTTAAAAGATAAAAATGAATAATAAAGAAAAAAATGGCGAAATCCTGCAAGATCAACATTCTGCATGTAGGCTGCCTTTACAACACAAACTTAAGGAGACCGACTTTGATTCGATTTACGGCAGCAAAAATTTCGAATGTGAAAATGCGTTTTTATTAATAGTTATCTTTAAAAAGGGTTTTAATTGTGGATTTACATTTCATTTTCCCGATCAAAATGGTTAAAAAATAAATATTATTTAATTTTCGATTTTACGACAATGCTTTAGTGCGACGTAGTACAAAGAGGTCTTCGACATGCATGTAAATAAATGTCATCAAATGACGTGGATTAAACGCGTTCAGGGCCGATTTTAGCTCATGCTTTCCGTACCGAGTTAGTACATTCCGTATGACAGATGAACAGTAAAATAAATTAGCAAAAACTAAGAACTTTTTTACCTTGTGAAAGGACACTACCATCGACACAGATCAGACACACATCAGAACAGTTGATTAACGGCTTAGACAACAGTCATCTGTAGATGAATGCTGGATCTTATGCAACAACATTCAAGTACACACGATGACTAGCGCCTAATGCCAGAGTCTTGTAGAATTGTCGAACAGATGAAAATCCTTTTGAATTCAATAAATCAAGCATGAAACACCAAAAAAAGTCTGAAATCCTTCCTCTTATTCCTCTTCCTTATTATTCACTGTAGACTTTCCCAGGAAAGGGATTAAATACATTTCAAACTTGTCTCAAACTTCGTGCAAGAACATTGATCCTATGTTATAAACAAAAACATCCCAAGAAATTATGACGTCATTAATTTCTATGACGAAACAATAAGATATAAGTGTAGATAACCTATATAAACTTCACATACTTTACACTAATAGGGTATTTTCCCTTTACACGGAAACTATATTTTGTACATATTCATCAATATTAAGGTTTTGGATGTTTGTGTTTACAACAAATGTCTGGGCCATGCACAAACTTTCAAATTATCATACGCGGATCTAGATTTTTTCTCGGAAAGGGGGTATGGTGGGGTGGAGGGGGGATTTTTTTTCTAGGATTTTAATCTATTAAAAGTCAACAGATGCGAAACGTCGTTGCTTCATCATTTTTATTTCGTCGGTTGACCAAACGATCTTTTGAATTTAGAGGTTTGTCTTATTTTTTCACCATATGTTGGCCGAAATTTCACGGGGGCGTTGTATATCAAGAAGTATCTAACTACACAATGCTTTTTTATGTTGATCTCGCGATTTCAATGTTGATACATTAAAATTACTTGTTTACAAAACAAGATAGGTCAATATATATATTTGACCCGTCATGAGAAAAGGAACCATCTGGGAACTCCGTCAAGTAAACATTTGAAAAAGATATATGTTTTATACAGGCTAACCAGAGGTCTGGAAGATAGATTGATTACTCTAGATTCAGACAATTAGAAAAGTGCGAAAAGTTTCGACTCTATTCAGTCTTCGCAGTCCGCACAGTCTGATTAGGATCGAAACTTTATATACTACCCAGATGATCCTTTTGTAGGTGACGGGTCACATATATATAAACGTTTCGAAAAGGTTGAAGTTGATCACCTCTTCAATTAAAATCACCAGCTTATACGTACGGTCCATATGTGTTTAGTGCTGAATGACCAAGACAAGACCCTCAAAGGCATCCATTCATTTACATTTTCATTTATTTGTATAGAGTTAAACGCCGTTTTTAACCAGTACTACGATTAGATACTTTTCTATTCCCCTGCTGCTACACCACATACAGTTAGTTACATCGTGAAATTAACAGTCGTCTAAATCAAAATCATTCTAATTCGCTCACTAAACGCTCATTTCATTCATTCCAAACGCTCACTCTAACCGCTCAAAAACGTTCTAAGTGACTATAAATATAGATAAACAATTACCTTCAAAATTGATAAAGCAAGAACGAAATGGCGATATCACAGAAGTATTTGAAATTTTAAGCACCTGGTTAGTTTTTGAAGAGATTGGAAACTATTTCTAGAACTTTTTTGCATATTTTATTAAATAGGGGCAATACAAATCACAAACTTTGTTAATCCTGAACAAAATTTGAGATATTGGATTACCTCCCTTTAATTTCACTCAAAACTCACTCCACATACTCATTCAATTTCAATCCAATATCATTCCAAAATCACTCATCTTGTCAATTTCATAATGTTTTTAACTGTAGGTCTACGATTATCAGCCCATTTGTGGAAGACAAATATTCGGGAAGTACATGTGCCGCCGTCGAAGTTCGAACCTTGGGCATTTTGTTTTATAGTCCGACGCGTTACAACTGCGCCTTGACGGCGGTTTTTATCTGTTGGTAGATCGGAAAAGCCTTTGTTCTGCCAAGTGACCGTTATATTCTATCTCTTTCTTTCCGTTTTTTATAAGAAAAGAAAAAAAAACAGAATCTCCAGCTCTCTGTATTGCAAAAAAAGTTTAAATTATTAAGAAACATCGTTTTATTTTACACCCTTCTCTATAATGGAAACTTGAAGATCCTCAAAATAGCATTAATTTTATAGTGAAATAAGAAAACTTTTAGGATGACCATCTTTTGATGTAATGAGGAAATGATTATATTCATTTTTCATAGAAAGTACAATAGTACAATGTACTATATACTAGTTACCGTATATGCGTGTTTATAATGCTGAAATGCGAGGAAATGCGGTTTTAAAATATGGATTATTCCATTAATATTTAATTGATGTATATTCTATAGAGACTATCCTTCCGTTATGGGAAAACAACATTTACCATTTTAATGATTAAACAAAATTCTTTAAGCAAGACATTTTGTTTTTTCCTTTCAAATCCTTCTCCTGAAGTGTAAAAAATACTGTGAAAACCCCCGAATACATATTAGTTCTCCCGTAAAACTGATTACTTTTGGGACGACCCTTTTTTGACATAACAATGAATTGCTTAGATTTTAATACAGATTAGTTAAAGAATGACTTTGTCAATGCAACAATTGAATTTAAAACATTCAGGACTAAAACACTTAAAATGCATTTCATACGATAAAGAGAAGTAATTTCCATTTATTTGATGTTGATATATAATGAGTTTCGATACTTTTGATGGAAATACTTTCTTCACTTTATATCCGTCTTTTTAGCAAGACATTCTCTTAAAATGAGCAAATATCCTTGTTATTTAGGTAAAAAAAGTACTTTTGGAACGCCCATGTCCAAAAAAATTTACAGAAACCAATATCTTATATTTCGAATTTTCAAAAAGCAAGTCGGTGGCAACAAAATACGCAAAATTAACAGAAATCTCTAGGGCAGAATATGTCTTAAAAACCTGTTTTATGCCAAAATTGTCTTATTTCCCATTTAACTACATGTTAGAATTAGGGATTTTTTGAACGGCCCTCAAACTTTCCCAATTACGGTGACCCATATTTTGATTGTCTCGATTTACTCGAGACACTATGATTTATTACATATTACAGTTTGATCAAAATCTCTTTGGCAGATTTCTTGTTCTGGAAATTGGTTTTGTAGTAGAACGCGATACTTTTGGGACGACCCTTTTATTCACTTTATGCATAAATGTCTTTGAAATTTTATTTTTCGGCATAAAAGTCCTTATCAATGCAAACTGTTATTTATTCAAATAATCTAGAACTGAAACAGCCAGAAATGCGGTCTAATATGAGATAAAAAGACATAGTCAATGAAAGACGTTGCTAAAATAATGAATTTGGATACTTTTGAGACGACCCCTTTCGTTATAGGGAAAAATTATGTTACCCTATACATTGTGGAGAGAGAAAAAATATAAAAGAAATACTTATCTCATCTTTTTATCTGTGTTCAAAGTAGGAAATATTGTAAAATTCAACACATGTGCTTGTTTTTATGTAAAAATTAGATCTTTTGGAACGTCCCTTTCAATAAATGATACGGTGACCTATATTTTTTATTTCTTTTTTTTTAAAGGGCAAGTCTATGGCAACAAAATATGGGAAAATTACGAAAATCTGTTGGGCAGAATATATTTTAAAAATCTGTTTTATGCCAAAATTACCTAAATTCCCATCCAACTCCATGTTAGAATTGCGAAATTTTTGGACGGCCCTCATTTTTTCCCAATAACGGTGACATATATTTTTCATTGTCTTAAATCACTTGTATCACTTTGATTAATAACATATAACAGTTTGAGCCAAATCTGTTGGGTAGATTTCTTGTTCTAGAATCGAGGTCGGTCCCCTTAAACTTTGATGGTATATGTATTATTTTAATGTTTTACGTGCAATATCTAGAAGCTCGTTACTTTTCCAGTATAATCATAAAAAAGCAAGATATTTGTACATTTTTGTACTGTAATACAGTCAACTATGGCATTATTCGGTGTTATTCTGTTTTATGGGGTAATAAGGTTTTTCTATGTACTGGCTTTTACTAAAATCTTTTGAGAGTTACTAATTGTATACATGTGATTGAGGGAAGCTATTTTGGGTTATTGCAAAGAATACCTTATATTTTGTGCCCTTATCAAAAGATAGAGGGCATATTGTTTTACATATGTCTGTCTGTCTTTTGGTCTGTCTGCCTGTCATCAAAACTTAACACAAAACATATTATTGCCAATATCTTGGTCAGGATGTTCGTAAGGACACAAGGATAATCCTTTTTGAAAATTGGAAGGATACTTGCCATATCACAGGAAAAAGGGTCTTAATGACAATTTTCTTCCAAGTCTAGAGAGGCATTAAGTTTGGCCCAAACTTTTTGAAATTTGGTCAGAATTTGTATAAGGTCACAAAGATGAAGCCTATAGAAAATTGGAAAAATCCCCGCCATTTCAAAGGCGCAACTGGCGCATTTTCAAAGGCGCAACTGGCGCATAGTGAAGACTGATCAGACTGTGCGGGTGCACAGGCTGGTCAGAGTCTTTGCTATGTACATATATGAAAATATAAATCACACGCACAGGCTCAAATAATATTAAATTATTCTCTATTTGAAGGAAGATCTGAATGCTGAAATAAATGGAGGTCGAGCAGCTTTACATTTTGCAGCAGATTATGGACAGACAGATGTTATTGAATATTTAATATCTAAAGGGGCAAATATAAATGTAAGTATTTTCTAGAGTTTTAAGGAAGAGTTCAGTTACGAAGAAAAATTTTCAATTGTGACAAATGTTGATTCAGCCATATATCTCTGCTATAATTGAAGATTAACCCTTTTCATGCTGAATAAATTTTGGCTTAAAATTTTCATCAAAATCAAAGTGCAAAAAGCACTGAAAGTACCAACTGTAGGTGATTTTTTATTTGAAAAACTAAATCTATTGACATATGTGCAGTCTGATGTTTGTATATAGCTCCTGCCAAAGAAGGAATATTCTGGGTTCAGCATGACAAGGGTTAAAGACTAAGCATATCACTTTGTCAATTTTCTTCTTGTATTAAGCTGTTGTTACAAAAGTCAGCAGAAAATCAACAATTTATAGTAAGTACATAGTGAACTGATGGTCATTCATTATGGACAAGGGCTGTTCACCAGTCAGGGCTCTCGGAAACGACAGTAGTGTCGTCTGAGACGACAACTTTTCTCAGCGGACGACAAAAATTCCTATCAAAGGATTCCACCGGACGACAAGTTTTTCTAAGGCACGCGTCCCGACTTATAACCTCTCGGCTGTGTATCACATGTATTTGATTGTTTACGTAAGTTAACTGTCGCGTGAAAAGTCGATAATTGCCAAATCTGAAGTCCGATAGACGGGTGCGGTAGGCGTGGCGGTAATTGATGCCAACAGCCAATCGTAATCGGTTATTCGTAGACCTTGTAGGCTGAGCTTGACTATCAATGAATGGAATCTAGACTCTGCCCGGCGATGTGTTTTGGCGATTTTGATGCATAAACAAAACATGTATACCATTAATATATTGATTGAAGCAGTTGATTCACTAATTATATACCGGTAATTGAATTCGAGCAGGGCCCCAATTAGACGAAAGCAATAGTAAGACAACATAATCGACCCGATTTATTTGTAACAAGTAAATGATTAGTCTGTGTTCTTCGAACTGTCCCGAATCTTTTTTACCTTTTGCAAAATCGGTAATTTGAGTAAAAATAATCATTAAATTAAAAAAAATGTTCCGGAAAAATACCAAATGAATTATCACTAGCGGTGAATCTCTGAAACGCCGTGCATGTGCTTAATTCCGTCGGATAACGTATTTCGAAAATGGAAAGCTCCGGATCAGCCTACTGATCAGACATTTGTTGAAGTTAAACAACAAAAAAAAAAAAAAAAAAAAATCAACTGAACACAAATCAAGAGACAGACGGTTCGGAAAGTTTAATTATTTCAATCTAAAGAAAAATGAAATAATAAGAAAAAGAGATAACCAATGCAGTTAAAACATTCAATCTTTTGTAATGACTATCAATTCTGAACTATTTCTCTCAATTGACAACATCTGCAAAGAGAATCATGGCATAGACTTACCGGTATATGTTGAGAATTTTTTTAAGTCTAAATAAATATAATAACTTTTTTTGACTTCTTTTTACCTTCTGGCAAAAAGAAGATATAACTGTTTCGAAGACTTGCTTCTGTACTAGTCAATGGTTTTAAACTGAACCGGGAAAAGTTTTGTCATCTACTGATCCCATCTCCAAAAATGAATAAAAAGAAAATGTAAAAAGCATTGGGATAAAAGAAGAAAATGTTTTTTACAAGCAATTCCTTCTTTTCAACCAATGTTTTCCTTTAGATACCCATTCTGGTGACTAAAACATTGGATTGTGTAGTATAGGGTCAATAAATTGTAGTTTCAATATCATAGTTTTGCACGGTACAAAATCCACCCTCATAATGATGGAATCCAACTTTTTTGTGTGGAATCCAACTTTTTCTGAAGTTGGATTCCTAGAATCCTACTTTCAAAACCCTAGTGAGAGCCCTGCCAGTGCACTGATGGTCATTCATTATGGACAAGGGCTGGGTGAACGGTGGTGGTCAGACCTGACTGGATTTTGGGCCTTCTTTGCTCTATATGAAATTGCACTCTTTTTCGGTGCTGTGGTAGGTTACACAGAAAGGTCTGACCTTTGACCTCTTTAGCCCTTCATCTTCATTCAATGTGCTTCCTTATAGTAAAGAAAAAAAAATTTAGGAAACTCCCTTCAACATTCGGCCTTCCCAAGCTTAAGTAGATGTACCATCTTTTTTTTAGCTATGAAGAGGATACTTACTTTGGGAACGACCTCAAACTGTTATCTGTCCTTTCATAAAGGAAATCATACACAGAGAAGGTCAACTCAAGCGTTAAGTTAAAGAAGAGATTCAAAACTAGGTGGAAATGACAAAAACGAGCAGAAGGCCTTTAAGGGTTACTATTTTACTCTCAATGTCTTAAGGATCTACCATACAATGACCCCCAGAAGAAAATTCCAGTGAGGTCACTCCTGGTATTTGTTGGCTTTGTGACAATTCTACTTTCTCCAGTGGCATCAAAAGTTAGGATTGGGAAAGGGTAAAGAATGTACCAGTCATTTCTTTGAGGGGATAAAGCTTGTCTTATAGAATTTGTTATGCCTCCTTTGAAGAAGAGGGAGTATATTACTTTACTTTTATTGGTCAGTATGCCTGTCAATCCGTCTATAGATTTTTTTTGTCCGGAGCATATCTCAGAAAGTATGCAAGCTAGAATCATGAAACTTCACAGGTGGATAGATCTCATTGGGGAGACTTGCAGTGCACATGAACCATAACTCTACTCATCATATTTTGTGAGTTATCGTCCTTTGTTAATTGACAAAGAATAGGCCATCAACTGGCGCTTAATTGGGTAAAAATTTTTACTTACAGCTCTCATTCCTTTATTGCAACCTTATTTTGAGGCCAGTGGGTACTTATTACAGTTCTTTCATTATAGGTAGCTTTGTACAAGCATGATTGAAAGTTCTCTACCTTTTTCATGCTGAATAAAAACCTTAACAAAATTGCAGTAAAAAACAAAGGGCTGAAAGAACTGGATGTCCTATTGTCAGTGATGAGTTATTAATACGAAATGCCGTTTTTAACATTTTCTGGTTTAAGACTGCATATATGTACATACCTCCTGCACAAATATTCCTGGTTCAGCATGACATGGGTTAATTTAAGGTAGTGGAACAGTTATAGTAACGCAACATTTCCTACCTCATAATTTTTCACAATGTTGACCAAGGTTTCCTAATGAAAATCATTAGGAAACCTCGGTTAACACTGTTAAAATTCATTACTCCCAAAGTGTTGCGAAACTATTACGGGTCTACTACCTTAACCCTTTGCTGTTTAATCCCTTTCTTTTTACATGCCTGTGATTTTATGATTGAGAAATTATTGTGAAAAAAGGAGAAATTGCTCCTGACAAGCAATTTCTTCTTTTTCCACACTATTTTCTACCCTACAGAATGGTTATTTTTCAAATTAAATCCACTTCAAATTTTCATCTGCAAGACCTTTGAATTTTGACAGGTCCAAAATTTTGAAAAACAGGAAAGGGTTAAAACGCCAAATACCGCCTATGCCTATATCTCTGATTTTTGAAATTCTGTTTCAGTTACCAGATAAACATGGCATAACCCCATTACTAGCAGCTATTTATGAAGGGCATACGGACACTGTCAAATTACTTTTAGAAAAGGTAAGAAGTCTTCATCTTCACGAGTCAAGGGGTATCGAATCAATAAGATCTTCTCGAATACCCCTTGACTGAATGAATAGGTATTTTCTGTACGATTTATTTTTAGCCGGCCAATCAAAAGGTCAAACGCGATTTCTGTGACTGCCAATCAGAGAGCTTCTTACAAACGTTATCGGTACCTTTTAATCCCTATGGCAACCTGATGTATTCCGACGACTGTGTAGACAACCCTTCATTCTTAGATAAAGAAAATGCGTCGCATCGAAGACGCTAACTTTTTAGTACGTTTTTATTCGGTGACAGATAGATTTATAAAATCAACAAAATATAAATCAGTTCCTTTTTATCAGAATGATAGGAATAGTAAGCCGAAAGTTTTCTCATTGTCCCCCGTGAATGTTTCCGAAGCTCTCTCCCCCCTTAAATTACATCAAAAATGTGAGTTGGGAATTTAGACATTATCTTTCACACGTTTTGTATTTTTGCCGACTAACAAAAATAACATGAAATGATTTTGAGTTAATCTATCCCCCCATATTGTTCCATAGAAGAACATTTTGGATAGCATTCTCCCCCCCGCCCCCCCCCCCCCCCCCCCCCAAAAATGTATGAAATAAAAATAAATAAAATAAATGACCAGTTTTTTTTTTATTGAAAGCAAATATATTTCTATACTACATAGAATATAGTCAACGGGCGGCAAAACTACTTAATCATTACTTGAATAAGCTGTAGCCACGAGATTTTGGACTACCCCACATTAAAACACGTATATATCATATATATTAGAGATAAAAATCAAATAATCCCTTTTAATTACAAATACATGTGTAATCCGATTTGGATTGGACATTGCGCGTGATTGCTTTGTTTTAAACGTCGTGAATAAGTTGTTTCATAGCAAATGTATTATATAAATATATCGTAACATTGTGACTACCTGCAACATGGGTACTTTTCAAATTAAAATAAATTCAAATAAGTACACAAATAAATAAATAATGAAGATAAATTATAACAATAAACAAATAAATTGATTAATTCTTCGGCTTCCACAATATTCTCACACAAGATTTATTTTACACAGATAGAGGATTTTTACTAAAATTGTTCTATTACTTTCTTTCTTTATTTATTTATTTTCATATTTTATTCTCTTTATTTCTCTCGTCAATTAATGTGTTTAAAGAAAAGTCTGCTGGAAAAGAAGGAGAAAAACTCCCAAATAAAAGAATTCATATGAAAATTCAAGTAAATTATCATTTCTAAATTATTTCTATTTATAAGACAGCTTGATTATTGAATTTATTCCAAATTTTAAATTTCGCGTACTTCAATATAGATGCATTCTACTATATTGGAGTATTCCACCGATATGGTCTAAAACATTGAAACTTAAACAGGTATTGATTGATTAAATAATTTGAAAATTCAAATAAACATTGAAAAATCGTAATTAATACACTGTCAGCGAGGGTAGAAAAAAAGGAATTTGAGAACCTTGTACCATCAAATTATTAAAAAGATATGTTGTCATTTGAATATAGGAATTTCGATCAGTTTTTGTGATTGTGCATTTCAGTCTTGCTAAGTGTCACAATTACCTAAAACTGAAGGGGTTAAGCGCAATTCTAAGGGTTAATTTCACATCTGGAAAGTAGCCGCGGGGTATATTGATCTAACATACCTCCCGCTGTCGGAACTTTTTGTAAGAAGGTTACTGATTGGTCCGCCTCGTTTTCCGTTCTGTGACGTCACACGTACAGAAATTACCCATTCAATCAGCCAAGGGTAAGATAAGTAAAACGTTCGTAACCCTTGGTTCGACAAGATGAGAAGTCTTGAGATGGAAAACATAAACTACAATGGCAGATCTAGATGGAGTTCAAGTATCCCCCCTCTTTAGCTGGATTTTTGAATTTTCATGAAGAAATTCAATGATATGTGTGGTTTTCTAGGAAAACACACCCCCTTAGTATTTACTTGTGGAAAAAAGTGACGTATTATGTGGTCAGCCTCTGTTGGGATGGCAGCATCCACTTTTTAGCTCACCCTTTGTGCCTTGTGTGTCGTCCGTCATCAACAATCTTAAAATCTTCTTCTACTCCTGAACCAGTGGGCCGATTTCAATGAAACTTTACCAGAATGTTCCTTTGGTGACCTTCTTTTAAAATTGTTTGCTAAATTTTGATTGTGATTGTAATATAGGTATGGCAGGGCGTGGCATTTTTATGCCCCCGTATCGAGAGATCGGGGGCATATTGTTTTACTCATGTCCGTCTGTCTGACTGTCTGTCCATCCATTTGTCTGTCCGTCTGTCCGAAAACTTAACCCGAAAACTTAACCTTTGCCTTATCGAGAGATCGCTGTTATGGGTGCATTCGTGTTTCACAAACACATCTTGTTTCACTTTGAAATTTTTGAATGACTGAGCCAATTTCAATGAAACTTTTCCAAAATGTTTGCTGGGTGACCCTTTCCACAAATTGTTTACGAAATTTTGATTTGCTCATGAATATGGGTGTGGCAGGGCGGGGCTTATTTTGAGCCCAAAATCTTGAGCCTCCTGAACTACAGGGCTGATTTAGATGAAACTTTACCAGAATGTTCCTTGGGTGACCCATTTTAAGCTCCACTGGCTGAAAGCCACTGGGGCTATTGTCATGGTGTTGTTATTTTATTGACCCATAAATATTGGCATGGCAGGATGGAGCTTATTTTGCTATTTACACCCGAAATCAATGAACGACATCTCCTAAACCACTGGGCAGATTTCAATAAAACTTAAACGGAATGTTCCCTTGATGACCCTCTTCAAAAATTGTTTGCAAAATTTTGATTGGCCTATAAATAATAGCATGGCATGGTAGGGTGGGGTTAATTTTGAGTCTCCTTAGTAATGACTTGGTGGGCAGGGTGTACTACCTCTTTAAACTCTTCAAATTACATCTGCTCTTCAACAATAAGGCAAATGTGAATGAAACTTTGCCAGAAAGGTGAGCAATTTTGGGCCATTCTGGCCCTATTGTTTCATTTAGTATTTAAAAATTAAGTTTTCTTTGCCCTGACATCAATAGAATGGGGACATATTGTTCATTGTTGTATGTCTCCCCAAATACAAAACAGTGGCCAGTTAGGGATAGAGCCTTCATACTTTTTACGGGTATTGCTTATGACAAGACCTTTATGTTGGGACAAATGCCCCACATTTAAGGTGATCTTTTAAGGCCAAGGTCATTTATCAAGGTCAAATATGTTGAAATTTCCAAGAAAAAGCAATGGAGGGGAAATTGGTGTTTTACAACCACATCTTGTTTGGCTTTAATTGTTATTTTTAGCTTGGCTGTTTTCCTAGGAAACCCAAAGTATTGCTATAGCTTTTTAAAACCTATGTATTTTGTGCAAATTATGCCTTTTTCAACTTGTATTTTTTTCACCATCCAGCACTAAACAGCCAAGCGTAAGCTCCTGTCGGCCGTGCTTTTTAGCTCCACTGGCTGAAAGCCACTAGGGCTATTGTCATGGCGTTGTGTCTGTCGTGCGTCCGTCCGCCCGTCCGTGCGTGCGTGCGTCGGGTCGTAAACTTTTCTTTAAAAATCTTCTCCTCAGAAACTACTGGATGAATTTCAACCAAACTTCACAGGAATGATCCTTTGGTGACCCTCTTTCAAAGTTGTTCAAGAAATTTTGATCCAATGAAAAACATGGATTTTATGGGCGTGGCTAATTTCCAAATATGGTAAAAAGTGAGTTTTCTCAGATTCTAATCAATGGATACCAATTAAATTTTACATGAATGATCCTTTGGTGACCCTTTATCAGTCTACAAAATATCATTGTGATCGGAAGGAAAATATGCATTTTATGGGCAGAGGTCAATTCTCTATATGTTATATAGTGGAAACTTTGAAAATCATTTTCTCAGCTTGTAACTTATGGATATCAACCAAATTTCACTGGAATGATCCTTGAGTGACCCTTTATCAGTCAACAAAAAATCATTGTGATCGGATGGAAAATATGCATTTTATGGGCGGAGGTCATTTCTCTATATGTTATATAGTGGAAACTTTGAAAATCATTTTCTCAGCTTGTAACTTATGGATATCAACCAAATTCCACTGGAATGATCCTTGAGTGACCCTTTATCACTCTACAAAAAATCATTGTGATCGGATGGAAAATATGCATTTTATGGGCAGAGGTCATTTCTCTATATGTTATATAGTGGAAACTTTGAAAATCATTTTCTCAGAATCTAATTTTTGGATATCAACCAAATTTCACTGGAATGATCCTTGAGTGACCCTTTATCAGTGTACCAAAAATTATTTTGATTGGATGAAAAATATGTATTTAATGGGCGAAGGTCATTTCTCAATATGTTTAATACAGGAAACTATGAAAATCATTTTCTCAGAAAGTTACTGATGTATATCAATCAAACATTTTGGAATGATCTTTTGGTGACCCATTATCAAGCAGCCAAAAATTATTTTGAATTGATCAAAAATATGTCTTTTAAGAGCGGAGGTCGAGGTCATATCTCTATTTGTTATATAGTTGAAACTTTGAAAATCATTTTCAACATCAGTAGAACCCCAAATATCTAAAAATCTAGTCAAAACATTTATTTGCTTTTACAAGAATTTCAAGCCTGTGGAGCGACTCAAGCCATTCATGGCTTTCTAGTTTTCTTATCACAGTTATTTTAACGCGGCACAAATGGATATGATTTTATCCTTACTCAGAAAAATATAATTATTATTGCTTTCATCATAAATCATTTCAACTACACCTTGTTTTTAGCTCACCTGAGCACAAAGTGCTCAAGGTGAGCTATTGGGATCGTAGAATGTCCGTCGTCAGTCGTGCGTCGTCCGTCGTCCACAATTTCTTTAGACATCTTCTTCTCCTAAACCAGTGGGCCAATCTTGATGAAACTTGGCAGGGATGTTCCTTGGGTCAAGCTCTACCAAAGTTGTTCAAATAAATGAAATCCACCCTTAACTTTCCCTTTACCCTTAACAAAAAGGGTAAAAATATGAAAATCTTTAAAAATCTTCTTCTCTGAAACCAGAAGGCAGTCAGCTTTCATATTTGGTATGTAGCATCATCTAGTGGACCTTTACCAAGGTTGTTCATAGCAAGACCCTGGGGTCATATTTGGGCTTTGCCCGGGCCCAACCCTTTTTGGATAGAATCAAAGAGCGAAAAATCTTAAAAAATCTTCTTCTCTGTAACAGGATGGCAGACAGCTGTAATATTTGGTATGTAGCATCACCTAGTGGACCTCTACCAAGTTTGTTCATAACAAGACCCTTGGGTCATATTTGGGCTTTGCAAGGGTGCATCCCTTTATCTCTTATGAGCACGAAGGGTAAAAAAATGAAAATCTTCAAAAATTTTCTTCTATGAAACCAAAAGGCAGACAGCTTTCATATTTGGTATGTAGCATCATCTAGTGGACCTCTATCAAGTTTGTTCATATCAAGACCCTAGGACAATATTTGGGCTCCACCCGGGCGCAACCCTTTTTACATAGAATCAAAGAGGGAAAATCTTTTAGAATCTTCTTTAATCGAAACCAGAGGGCACACTGCTTTCATTTTTAGCTCCACTGGCTGAAAGCCACTGGGGCTATTGTCATGGCGTTGTGTCCGTCGTGCGTCCGTCCGTGCGTGCGTGCGGTCGTAAACTTTTTCTTTAAAAATCTTCTCCTCAGAAACTACTGGATGGATTTCAACCAAACTTCACAGGAATGATCCTTGGGTGACCCTTTTTCAAAGTTGTTCAAGAAATTTTGATCCAATGAAAAACATGGATTTAATGGGCGTGGCTAATTTCCAAATATGGTAAAAAGTAACTTTTCTCAGGTTGTAATTGATGGATACCAATAAAATTTTACATGAATGATCCTTGGGTGACCCTTTATCAGTTTACCAAAAATTATTTTGATCAAATGAAAAATATGTATTTTATGGGCGGAGGTCATTTCTCTATATGTTATATAGTGAAACTTTGAAAATCATTTTCTCAAAAACTAATTGATAGATATCAACCAAATTTTACATGAATGATCCTTGGGTGACCCTTTATCAGTCTACCAAAAATTATTGTGATCGAATGAAAAATGTGTATTTTATGGGCAGAGGTCAATTCTCTATTTGCTATATAGTGGAAACTTTGAAAATCATTTTCTCAAAATGAAAGTGATGGATATCAACCAAATTTTACATGAATGATCCTTGGGTGACCCTTTATCAGTCTACCAAACATTAGTGTGATCAGATGAAAAATATGTATTTTATGGGTGGAGGTCATTTCTCTCTATGTTATATAATGGAAACTTTGAAAATCATTTTCTCAGAATGTATTCAATGGATATCAATCAAACTTCATTAGTATGATCCTTGGGTGATCCATTATCATGCAGCCAAAAATTATCGTGATCGGATGAAAATTATGTCTTCTATTGGTGGAAGTAATTTCTCTATATGTTATAAAAGTGGAAGCTTTGAAAATCATTTCAACATAAATAGAACCCAAAATATCTAAAAAATCTAGTCAAAACTTTGATTACAAGAATTTCAAGCCTGTGGAGCGACTCAAGCCATTCATGGCTTTCTAGTTGGTATGTAGCATCATCTTGTGGGCCCCTACCAAGTTTGTTCATATCAAGACCCTTGGGTCATATTTGGGCTCCACCCGGGCGCATCCCTTTCAGCTCATTTGAGCATGATGGGTGAAAATGGGAAATCCTTCAAAAATCTTCTTCTCTGAAACCAGAAGGCAGACAGCTTTCATAACTAGAATGTAGCATCATCTAGTGGACCTCTACCAAGTTTGTTCATATCAAGACCCTGGGGTCACTTTTGGGGTCCAGCCGGGTGTATCCCTTTTTATGTAGAATCAAAGAGCAAAAAGGCATATCTGTCTTGCTCTTCGCTGAAAACGTTCCATGGTATTGATCTTAGGTAATTATCTTCTTTTTGACATCTGCCTATCTAATTAATGTGATGTCCCAGGGGTCATAGAGACTCAGGTGAGCGATCTAGGACCATCTTGGTCCTCTTGTTTTATAATTAGATCAACATTATACTATTTCAGAAAATTATTTTTTGCAATGCTATCAAACCTTGTAACTTATTTTATTTAAGTTGTTGTGTTGGAGGTTTTCTGATTAAATGGATATTGTTTTTTAACCATAAAATTTTTTATCTAGAGCTAGTTACAAGCAGGTTTTACAATTGAATGGATATTATTTGAGCCTGTGTGTGACATTTCCAACAATTTGAAATGTGCTTGAGTTGCAATCATTGGGTAGCGTAGACAGCCACAAACTGTAAATATAAAGTTATGTGATGGTCTATTGATACTTTGAGACCTTATCTATCTACTAAACGCAGAGTGAAGACTCTGGTCAGACTGTGCGATGCACAGGCTGGTCAGAGTCTTTGCTTTGCGCATATTAGAAATTGTTGGAAAGTCACGCACAGGCTTATTTCTCTTACAGTTCGATCCCCGGTCACGGCAAATATCCTTTCCGACGTTTGTCTCTCACCAATGGGTAGATAATCGTAAACCTATGTGAGATAGCAGTCGGAGGCTAGGAAAGGATGTAATGGTAGTACAGGCGAAAGAAATACCAGGAATCCATTGTTAGGTGCTCTGTCCGTCGTGATATAACTGCGAAATTGTTGAAAGCAACGTAAAACCCATTCAAACAAATCATTTCTCTTACAGGGTGCCAATAAAAACGGAAAAGCTCCAGATGGGAGTTCATACTATGAGAGTGCAGAGACAGACGATATCAAATTATTATTGAAGTAACGGGATCGATAAAAATAATTCATAACGGATCATATCAACGAGTATATTTGGACAAATATGCCACAGAGTATTGTCTAGTGGTGAATTAACACACTTGATCTGTGTTCAGGATGACAAAACAGTGCAAACTGTTTGCAAATTATACCCTGCTTTGCATGTGCACTTAAGTGCAAAGCAGGGTATAATTGGTAAACAGTTTGCACTCTTTAGTCATCCAATAATATTTCTGGTCTGTTATCCGGATAAACCTGCCTAAATGGCAATTGAATTGATGATAGATAAAAACTAAAATTTATAATAGACTTAAACTCTAATTTTTCAAAAAGATGAAATATTTCTTATCTATAGACTAAAAAAAAACAATGTATTATTTTTATGCCCCCGATAGGGAGGCATCATAAATTTGACTTGTCCGTCCGTCCGTCCGTCTGTCCGTCCGTCCGTCTGTCCGTCCGTCTGTCCGTCCGTCATTCCGTCCAAAAACTTTAACATTGGCCATAACTTCCTTATTACTTAACATATTTGCATCATACTTTACCACAACATTCCTTGGTACATTACCTTTCTGTAGGCACATACTTTGGTGACCTTGACCCCT
The DNA here is from genome assembly GCA_948146395.1 of Fragum whitleyi. Classification (NCBI taxonomy): domain Eukaryota; kingdom Metazoa; phylum Mollusca; class Bivalvia; order Cardiida; family Cardiidae; genus Fragum; species Fragum whitleyi. The sequence goes on from OX411551.1 coordinate 4,419,082, forward strand.
GGATGACCTTGACCTTCAACATAGATTGGCCATAATTTAAAATCAAAGCGGTGTCGGGGGCATTGTCATCTTACAGTGACAGCTCTTGTTTAAGAAAGATTTAAATGTTTTGAACTTATCATGTTACTATTTTCCTACAAACCAAGATTTTAATGCATGTTAGGTATTTATAGAGAAAAACAATGAGAAAAAGGAAAAAATTGCTTGTTACAAGCAATTTCTCCTTTTCTCTTAATGTTTTATACAATATTTCAAAGTATCTTTTCCATGTCGATCCCAGACGGCGGCACTCATTCTTTCTGACTATTTGTCTCTCACCAATGTGTTGATAATCGTAGACCTATAAGAGATAGCAGCTGGAGGCTAGGAAAGGATGTGGTAGTTGTACTGGTGAGAGAAATACCAGGAAACCATTATTAGGTGCTCCAGCCGCAGTTCAATTGATCAATCCAAAAAAGAATTAAATTGATCTACCTATTATTTTACTATTTTCCTACAAACCAAAATGTTAATGCACTGTATGTGTGTATATGGGAAAACATTAAGATAAAGGAAAAAATGCATGTTTCATGCAATTTCATCTTTTCTCTTAACCCTTGTCATGCTGAATAAAATTTGACTTCATCAAAATCAAAGAGCAAAAGCACTGAAATTACCAACTGTCAATTTTTAATTGAAAAACTAAATCTTTTGACAATTCTGGTTTGAAGTGAGAAACAGGTGGTGTAGATTAACATCAGACTGCACATATGTGCAGACTGATGTTTGTCTATAGCTCCTGCCAAAGCAGGAATATTCTGGGTTCAGCATGACAAGGATTAATGATTTATAGAATATTTTGAAGTCTCTTTTTGATTTCAAAGCTCAATTAAAGATAGCTATTTTTTTTAGCTCACCTGAGCACATCATGCTCAAGGTGAGCTTTTGTGATCATTGAATGTCCGTCGTCCGTCGTGCGTTGTCTGTCGTCAACAATTTAAGTGTTTACACTCTAGAGGCCACAAATATGATCCAATCTTCATGAAACTTGGTCAGAATGTTGGTAAGGTCATAAGGATGAACCCTATTGAAAATGGAAAGGATCCATGCCATATCACGGGAAAAGGGGCCTTAAAGACAATTTTTAGCTCCACTGGCTGAAAGCCACTGGGGCTATTGTCATGGCGTTGTGTCCGTCGTGCGTCCGTCCTTCGGTCCGTGCGTGCGGTCGTAAACTTTTCTTTAAAAATCTTCTCCTCAGAAACTACTGGATGGATTTCAACCAAACTTCACAGGAATGATCCCTTGGTGACCCTCTTTCAAAGTTGTTCAAGAAATTTTGATCCAATGAAAAACATGGATTTAAGGGGCATGGCTAATTTCCAAATATGGTAAAAAGTGAGTTTTCTCAGATTCTAATCAATGGATACCAAGTAAATTTTACATGAATGATCTTTGGGCAACCCTTTATCAGTCTACAAAAAATCATTGTGATCGGATGGAAAATATGCATTTTATGGGCGGAGGTCATTTCTCTATATGTTATATAGTGGAAACTTTGAAAATCATTTTCTCAGAATGTAACTGATGGATATCAACCAAATTCCATTGGAATGATCCTTGAGTGACCCTTTATCAGTTTACAAAATATCATTGTGATCGGATGGAAAATATGCATTTTATGGGCGGAGGTCATTTCTATATATGTTATATAGTGGAAACTTCGATAATCATTTTCTCAGAATGTAACTGATGGATATCAATCAATTTTCACTGGAATGATCCTTGAGTGACCCTATATCAGTGTACCAAAAATTATTTTGATCGGATGGAAAATATGCATTTTATTGGCAGAGGTCATTTCTCTAAATGTTATATAGTGGAAACTTTGAAAATCATTTTCTCAGAATCTAATTTTTGGATATCAACCAAATTTCACTGGAATGATCATTGAGTGACTCTTTTTCAGTGTACCAAAAATTATTTTGATTGGATGAAAAATATGAATTTTATGGATGGAGGTCATTTCTCAACAAGTTAAATAGTGGAAACTATGAAAATCATTTTCTCAAGATGTATCTGATGGATATCAATCAAAAATTTTTGGTATGATCTTTGGGTGACCCATTATCATGCAGCCAAAAATCATTTTGATTTGATGAAAAATATGTCTTTTAAGAGCGGAGGTCATTTCTCTATCTGTTATTTAGTTCAAACTTTGAAAATCATTTTCAACATCAGTAGAACCCCAAATATCTAAAAATCAAGTCAAAACATTTATTTGCTTTTACAAGAATTTCAAGCCTGTGGAGCGACTCAAGCCATTCATGGCTTTCTAGTTTTGTTTACGCTGTAGAGGCCACAAATATGGACTAATCTTCATGAAACTTGGTCAGAATGTTGGTAAGGTCACAAGGATGAACCCTATCGAAAATTAGACGGATCCATGCCATATCAAGGGAAAAGGGGCCTTAATGACAATTTTCTTGTTTATACTCTAGTGGCCACAAATATGGCCCAATCTTCATGAAACTTGGTCAGAATGTTTGTTAGGTCTCAAAGATGAACCCTATTTAAAATGGGAAGGATCCATGCCATATCACGGGAAAAGGGGCCTTAATGACAATTTTTTTGTTTACACTCTAGAGGCCACAAATATGGTCCAATTATCATGAAACTTGGTCAGAATGTTTGTTAGATCATGAGGATGAACTCTTTTGTAAATGGAAAAGATCCGTGCCATATCACGGGAAAAGGGGCCTTAATGACTTTTTTTTTGTTTACACTCCAGTAGCCACAAATATGGTCCAATCATCACAAAACTTAGTCAGAATGTTTGTTAGGTCATGAGGATGAACTCTTTTGAAATTGGGAAGGATCCGTGCCATATCACGGGAAAAGGGGCCTTAATGACAATTTTCTTTTATGAGCTCTAGAAGCCACAAATATGGTCCAATCTTCATGAAAGTTCGTCAAAATGTTTGCCAGGTCACAAGAAAGAACTCTGTCAAAAACGGGAAGGATTCATGCCATATCACAGGAAAAGGAGTCTTTATGATAATTTACTTGAAATAACTCTAATGGCCACAAATATGGCCCAAACTTAATGAAACTTGGTTTTATGTAGAAATTATCTTCTTTATGACATCTGCCTTTCTACTTGATGTGATGTCAAAGTGATCAGAGAGAGTCAGGTGAGCGATCTAGAACCATCATGGTCCTCTTGTTTAAATTTCGCTAGTCTAAAATTTGGTAGTATTTAGGTTAGACAACTAAATTTGAAAAATAATGCCATTTAGGCAGGTTTTACTGGATAACAGATCTTATTATTTTGATAACCAGAGATCTAGGAAAGGGGGTATCATGCCCTGCGTTCAGGGTGACAAAACGGTGCCAACATTGTGCCAATTATACCCTACTTTGCAGGAAAGTTCACCTGCAAAGTGGAGTATAATTTGAAAACTGTCTGCACCATTTGTTATCCTGAATGCAGGAAGGTCTTTAATCTTTCTATCTCAACAAGGAGGTATCATGCCCTGCGTTCAGGATGATAAAACAATGCAAACATTTTGCCAATTACACCCCGCTTTGCATGCACATGCACTTGCAAAGCGGGGTATAATTGGAAAAATGTTTGCACCATTAAAATTTTTGTAATCAAAAACACAGGGTTGGTCTTTAATCTTTTTCTCTCAACAAATTCTTATATTGAGAGTAGTCATTTGAATCCTTGATGTAACTATTCAACTGATTACCCACAATATAGGGTGTGTTGAAGTGTTATAGAAATGTAAAGAACTAAGGACCAGTTCACTCCTCTTTTAAATAGTGGCATATTGTATGCAGATAATGTGGTATCATGATAATACTGTCAGTAAAATAGACAGAAGCAGGGCTTTATATGTAAAAATGATGTGAGTACTGTTTTCATAATTTCACTGGTTTGTTAGAGAAATTATCAATAGATAATCCACCAAGATAACTAGACTATCTATTGACTATAGAAAAGAATTAGTTAAATTTCCATTTCCTGAGTTTTCAGATAAAAATCTGCTGATTTTGATTATTTTGTATTTGAAATGCTTTTTTTTTTTTATAAACTTATAAAATGTTTTTATAAACAAATAAAATCTCCTGCACCAGGAGATTTTGCATAAGTATTTTCTTCCTAGATAGATAAATAATTTGAAACTTTCACAGTGTCAAGGATTCAGAAAATATAGGGTATTTTGTTGAAAATTGGCAAAATTGCCAAAAAAATGAGAACTTTTACTCTTTCTCTATGTAAAAAAAAAACATCGTCTTCAAAAATAGGAGGAATTTTTCAAAAGTATGTGCTAAAATGAGCAATCCCCCCTCCTAGAATTGGCACTGCTTTCATCACATCATTAAACTTCTTGTTTGAAACATCTTCCAGAAGTGTCCTGTTACAATATTCTTGAGTGGCCTTCAAGGATTGACTCTAAGGGAAGTCAGGGAATCAGAAAAGCAGCTGTCATAGTGCAGTTGGTAGCGCGTCAGACTGTCAATCTAGAGGTCTTGGGTTCAAATTGTCTCTCACCAATGGGTTGATAATTGTAGACCTATTTGGGAAATCAACATGAGGCTAGGAAAGGATGTGATGGTGGTACTGATGTGAGAAATACCAGTAATCCATTGTTAGGTGCTCCATCTGCCGTGATATGTGCGAAATGTTTAAAGCTGCGTAAAACCCCATTCAAAACAAAAAGAAAAACAATATCCAGAAAATCCTCATTTCAAGGCTGGACCCCTCATTGTGCAATTTAGGAGTCCAATTTACTCCTTTATCATACATGAGAATATTAAGTCTCCCATCTAGAAAAAGGCTTCTTAATTTTTGGAGGTAATATTGTGGAAAAGAAGAAATTGCTTGCCAAAAGCAATTTCTTCTTTTCCTCAATATTTCCCCTGGTTTAACAATTCTAACTCCTTTCTTTCAGCTTCAATACATTGATTTCATATGTAAGGAGTCAATTGGAATCCTAACTAATCATTTTATCTTTTTTGGCTGACAAGTTCATTTAATTCTCAACAAAATCATGTTGTTTGTAATTGGTATAGCCTGGTTAATTTGACCCGACTTTGACCTCTATGGAAAAAATGCTCAAATAACAATTACCGATATATTTTATCAATTAACAAAATGTACAATGCATTCAATATCGTTTGTTATTCATTCTTATGAAAGCACGTGCAAAGTCGAGTAGGAATAATCAGATTTTTATTCATCTATATAGCAGGGGTCAGATTCAAGTAAATAAAACCGCACTATACTTTGATGTGATAAACATTTTCAAAACATTATTTCTGTCTTGTAAATTAGCTTGAATTGAAACATTTATTGCTAGTAAGGTTATGTATGGTATAACTGGGAACTTTGAAGGTATATTAACACACATCATCATATCTAGGGTTTTGTGCAAGACTGTACTTAGTGTATATACAATGTATATACACTTAATACAGACTTGCAATAAACCCTTGATATATAATCATGATTTTCTATTTCATTACAAGATGTGAATTTCTTTTTGTCTTATTTATGATATTGATGTTTCAATTTTGTTGCATGATACTTACATGGCTTTGGCTTGGTTAATTAGATTGTTCGGCTTTTACAAATTCTTTGGTCTAAGAAACAATTTAAAGATAGAAGAAACTGAATCACATGTCGTAAAAAATAATATGAAAAATAAGCTAGGTAGAGTTATAGTTTTCCATTTTTAGAGGACCATAACTGACAAAATTTAAGTCAAAGGAATATGAGCCAAGTTATTCTAGAGGTACAGATTAGATGGGATAGACCCAGTCTAACATCTTTATTTCTAGAAGAAACCCTTTGTTATGGGTACTCATTTTAATCGTCTCGATGAGACGATTCCAATGAGTACCCATAACAAAGGGTTTGTTCAAGTATAATTAAGATATTGTGATTCAAAGTTCAAAATATCCTCTCTTGCTGTAGCTCTGTAATTCTAGAGACAAAGAAGTGGACACCACCAGATGTTTGATGCACTGACACCATAGTTGATGATGATCACATAATATGTCCAGTCTTTTTACGGGTGTAGAAAAATTGTGCTTATACAAGGTTGTTGCAAATAGAATAACATTGTATGGTATTTCTTATGCTCCTTGAGATTTGAAATCTTGAAATTAAAAGATTTGTTTCTACAGTAAAACATGTATTAAGAGACCATTTATTCGAGCACCTAAAAGTGGTCGCTAAACAGAATGGTGGCTTAATTCATGTTTTGATTATAATTTGGAAACAATATTTTGATTGATTATGCATGTTATTGCTAATGTCTCAATAATCCTAAGTTGTTAAAACTCAAAAGAATTGTCTCATTAAGAAGATTTAAATGAGTTTTATCAACATAGGATTCATTTCCTATACCTTTAGACCAATAATATCTACTTTTTCCGATATTTTGATTGAAAAATTGGGATTTTGAAAATGGTAGTTAGATAAAAAATAGTTGCTTGATAGACGCAAGATTGACTGTATTTGTCATTATAGCAAAGCATCTGAAACATGCATGTGTTATCTATGGGGCCTGCCCTGTGTTAAGAGACAAAGAGAGAAATGTTGATTTCATGGAAGTATGAAACTAAAAACCTAACCACACTGTATGAATACATACACATTTGTGTGGTGAGGTTTTTAGTTTTATTCCTGTATGAAATCAACAATTACTCTATTCATATCTTTTAGTTTAATTTAATGGAGGAAAAATGTATTGATCTTCAAAACAAAACAGATTTTTATTGGACTACTTTTTGTGGAAGCTTTCAAAATTTGTGCATACTCAATTGTTTTCATTTAGAAATAAAACCTAGTATTCTTCCAATCAGAATGTACGAATTTTGATAGAAACTACAAAAATTAAATTATTTTAGGATGACAAAAGAGTGCAACTTGTTTGTAACTCATACCCTGTTTTGTATGAAAGTGCACATGCACAAAAGGGTGCAAACTGTTTGCAAATATTACCCAAAATTGTGCACATGTACAAAAGGGTGCAAACTGTTTGCAAATATTACCCCAATTTACACACAGGTGCACGTGCAAAGAGGGGTATGATCAGTTTGCACCCTTTTGTCATCTTGAACCCTTACTGGACCCATGTGGATTTTTTCAAAAATATGTTCATTAAGTTAGAAAGTCTAGTAGCTTTTAGTGAATTGGTGACATCGCATAGACACTAGGGTGTCTGGAATTCCTATGCCTGACTTGTCCCACACATCCTCTCTGTGGACAAGTACATTTTTCTTGACCACTTGTCCAAGGACAAGTATTCCTTGGCAAATTTCTGGATTTTGCTGAATAAATCAACAAGATAAATTATCCAAATGCTCATTCCAGTACTTTCTTGTAAAAAAATTAGGTTTTCTCAAAAGTTATCTGATTGTACAAGCAGTCTGATCTTTGACTTAACTGTTTTGATGGGTAAGAGTTAGATAATGTTGTTTTCATTGAAATCACTAACTAGGTTATATAGGTATCACATGATTGATTATTTTTCATGCAGTTATATTGTTTATGCACCTGTCAATATAATATTGAAGGTTTAGTTCAAATACAGTGTATGTCTATACTGTGTATAGACACATACTGCATTTATGTTTTTTCTGAAAGCCCTCAATATTGTAGCTACCAAATATTTGAAGCTATGAAAAGCTTTCGCCAATTTTCTGCAGTATGCAAGAAGGGACCATTGGGGAGCTTTGTGAAACCAAATTATTTAAAAAGAAATGCATTGACAGAGGTCATCAAGATAGGATAGAATGGTGATTATAGATTAAAGAAATATGTAATTTTAGGAGCTTTGACCCTTATCAGCTGACACAATTTGAGCAGACAGTTGATGGTACCTGATGGGTCAGTATATTTTGTGCTTCCAAGATGGTCCTGTTTTGCATGAAAGGTCACATGTTACTGTCATAAATTTTTTGTTTAGTGAATTAGTTGAGTCAGTGTAAAACTTTAACCAATGCCTATAAATATATAGGCACTTACAATAGTTTGCATTGACCCCACAGAATAGATAAGGGTTGAACTAGGTTTTTGTCAATTTTTTGCCAGCAAGCATTGAGTGCTTATAATTAAGTTTTTGTGCAATTACTGTTTAGTATTTTACATTTGATAAATAAGATAATAAATTGATGAAATATTTGTGTGTTTTTGTTTTCTTTGTCTTTACCTTATCAAAATTAAATACAGTGGAACCCTTTTTTATTCCAACCCTGATGATAACAGTTCTCTGCTTAATTGCAATTGAGTAAGTGATCAAACATTGGATATAAAGAATAAATAGCTCCTGGTAATAGAAACTCACTGCTTGATTGCAATTGAGTAAGGGATCAAACATTGGATATAAAGAATAAATAGCTCCTGGTAATAGAAACTCACTGCTTGATTGCAATTGAGTAAGGGATCAAACATTGGATATAAAGAATAAATAGCTCCTGGTAATAGCAACTCACTGCTTGATTGCAATTGAGTAAGTGATCAAACATTTGATTAAAAGAAATGATAGTTCTGTTAATAGCAACCCACTGCTTAATTATCCCCAGCCGTTTTGGGCCAAGGGGATATAGTAATGGCCTCTGTCATTCCGTTGTTCCGTCTTTCAGTCATTCTCTAACTAAACTTGTCCGGAGCATATCTGAAATTTAACTAGCTATCAACATGAAACTTTTATAGGTGGATAGATCTCATGGTGGAGAAGTGTAGTGGACAACAACTACAACTCTTGCTTGCATAATTTTGGAATTATTACCCTTTATTATTTAAAATACTTAAATTCGTCAGGGGCATATCTCCTAAAGTATAACAGCTTTCATCTTGAAACTTCATTGGTTGATAGTTCTTATAGAAGAGAAGTGCAATGCTAAATAACTATAACTCTTGCTTGCATAATTTTCCAGGGGCTTATCTCTTAAATTACAGAACAATCCTTTATACATTAGGCTTCAGTTTACTATCAAGCTTTCATTGCGGGGGAGGGTCGCGTCCGACATGGCTCTTGTTATACAGGTCATTGAGTCTGCTTTAAGCCTATTCCCACATAAATCAAGTAGAGGACAGACAGTGTATACTAAGATCAGACTGCACAGGTGTACAGGCTGATCTTAGACGATACAGTATTTCAAAAATTTGTTCACAGTAGGAATATACACTGAATTGCAGATAGAGGATAATTTGACTTTTTTTGCAAATGAAAAAAGGGGCTTCAGATGGGGGGTTCGTTTGAGCCATCAAAATCCCCTCTGTAACAGCCACTGAAATTTCAAAAAAATTTTTCGAAAAAGCTCACAAAAGGAACAATTGTCTCAAGTTTGGTTGAAATTCGCCCATTGGTTACTGTGGAGAATATATGTAAAGATTTTAATGTATAAAAAAGTTCAGCCATGCCACGCCTACATTTTGGGGTCGAGCGTTTTTGGAAAGGGACACAAACAACCATTTCTACCAAGTTTGGTTGAGATCTGCCTGTTACTAACTAAGGAGAAGACATATTTTTTAAAAGCACAGCCACGCCAAAACTTTGGGGTAAAGAAAATTCACGAACATTTTTTGAAGGCTAACCAAAGGAATATTCTAGTAAAATATCACTGAAATCGACCGAGTAGTTTAGGAGAAGTTTAAAAAGTATGTCGGCGGACGACAGACAATGGACGACTATGGTTTTAAAAGCTCCCCTTGAGCACGTTAGCTTAAACGGCAAAACAGTCACCTAAAATGATAAAAGACAACATATTCGCAAATCTTTTACATTACGTACGTACGTATTGTGTGTAAATGACGCTACCCCTTGAATTTTACGATGGTGTTAACTTAAACTTGTTCTTTGTTCTCGGGTATGTAATCATAGGGACACACCTACCCTGCGTTCAGGATCACAAAACGGCGCGAACAGTTTTCCAATTGTAACCCGCTTTGCACGTGCATCTGCGTGCAAACTGGGTATAATTGGGAAACTTTTTGCACCGATTGGTGATCTTGAACGCAGGGAAGGTTTTATGGTGGTAGCATAAATGTACTGTTTGCAATTTCTAATGACACTGTTATCAAGATGAAGTATATGACTTTGATAAAGATGATTTCTTTATGGGTATGTAATTTAAATATATGCACAGCAACTTAATAGGCTTAGTTTAAACCTATTTATTTTACATCGATTGGGAACTAAATAAGCATATGTGTTATAAACCGCTTTGGAATTTCGATCCATTTTGGAATTTCTTGGTATTCCAAAGCGGTTCGATCCGTCTCAAGACGGTTCATCTATTTTTATCCTTAATCCCAGTTAAATGATAAGCTTATTGTGTATCTCTTTATCCCCCTAGGGGGTTAATCACTATGTTTATTCCAAGTATGACAGTTATACCATTATTGGTCAACATTACCCAATATACTTTGCGCATATACACTACTGTAAATAAGTACTTCTGAATAATATTGAATATTAAAAATATCCGATTAATGAACTATCACACCCACACAAAAAAGAAAATAATAATATATAAGTATTAAAATTGAATAAATTGAAAGGGAATTTATATGCATAAAAACATTACTGCAGCAATTTGGAATTTAATAAAGCTGAGGGAAAAAGATCGACATTTTTCCATTTTTTCAGCAGCTTGCTTTCACTCTTCGAAAATTTTAATCGGCTTTTATTTCGCAAGAATATTACCAACAGTTTTTTGCCTATAAGAAAGATCGTTCTATTTTTATACGCCCGTCGAAGACGGGACGTATTATGGGATCACCCGTGGCGTCCGGCGTCCGGGTGTCCGGGCGTCCGGCGGCGTCCACTTCTTTGTCCGGAGCATAACTCTGTCACTTGAAGTCCGATCGACTTCAAACTTGGCTATTGTGTTCTTCTCATCATTACGGAGTGCAGTGCACAAGAACCATAACTCTACCTGGCCTATTTTTTGAGTTATTGCTCTTTGTTGTTTTTCATACTAGAATCTTGTCCGGAGTATATCTCTAAAAGTGAAATAGCTAGGATTATGAAACTTCATGGGTGTATAGATCTCACCAAGGGGGAGTGCAGTGCACAAGAACCATAACTCTGCCTAGCCTATTTTTTGAGTTATTGCCCTTTGTTGTTTTTCAGACTTGAATCTTGTCCGGAGTATATCTCTTATAGTATAATAGCTAGGATTATGAAACTTCATGGGTGTATAGATCTCACCAAGGGGGAGTGCAGTGCACAAGAACCATAACTCTACCTGGCCTATTTTTTTAGTTATTGCCCTTTGTTGTTTTTCAGACTTGAATCTTGTCCGGAGTATATCTTTTAAAGTATAATAGCTAGGATCATGAAACTTCATGGGTGTATAGATCTCACCAAGGGGGAGTGCAGTGCACAAGAACCATAACTCTACCTGGCCTATTTTTTGAGTTATTGCCCTTTGTTTGTTTTTCATACTTGAATCTTGTCCGGAGTATATCTCTTAAAGTATAATAGCTAGGATCATGAAACTACATGGGTGTATAGATCTCATCAAGGGGGAGTGCAGTGTACAAGAACCATAATTCTACCTGGCCTATTTTTTGAGTTATTGCCCATTGTTGTTTTTCATACTTGAATCTTGTCCGGAGTTTATCTCTAAAAGTATAACAGCTAGGATCATGAAACTTCATGTGTGCAAAAAACATTCATTCAAAATAACCTCAGTTCTATTCAAACCTCCAGTTTATACTATGCAGTGTGACGGGCGTATCTTGTGACAATTTGGCACCTTGTTTATCAATGGTTTTTTTTTTTAGCAAGATAGAACTTTTAAGTAGTATTCCGAATGATTATTCCTTATTCTTAGTTCTAATTTAGAGTAAATAAATCTTGACCTATCATTTCGAAATTGGTTGATTGTCAAAAAGCATAATTTTAGAATCATAAACATTTTAAGCTACGTTAAAATAAAATATTCGACTCCAATGGGATTCGAACCCGGGACCTCTGCATCCCAAAGCGAGTGCTCTATCACGTCGCTATTAAGGCTAACTTGTACGACAAGGCAGTACAAACACCCCTTATACACATCCCGGCTACACCAGAAAAAAAAAAAATTCTTCCTAACCAACTTGAAAAATTTCTCATTACAGCCAAGCGAAAAATTCTTCACCCCAGTCTGATAAAATTTCCTACCTGGCCAGATGAAATAACTTCTTCCTAACCAACGTGAAATATTTCTCATTACAGCCAAGGGAAAAAAAATTCATCCCAGTCTGATAAAAAAATTTCCTACCTGGCCAGATAAAAAAATTTCTTCCTAACCAGCTTGAAAAATTTCTCATTACAGCCAAGCGAAAAATTCTTCACCCCAGTCTGATAAAAAAATTTCCTACCTGGCCAGATGAAATAATTTCTTCCTTATCAAGGTGAAATATTTCTCATTACAGCCAAACGAAAAAATTTTTCAACCCAGTCAGGTAAAAAAAAATTCCTACCTGGCCAGATGAAAAATAAAATATTCGACTCCAATGGGATTCGAACCCGGGACCTCTGCATCCCAAAGCGAGTGCTCAACCACGCTGCTATTAAGGCTAACTTGTACGACAAGGCAGTACAAACACCCCTTATACACATCCTGGCTACACCAGAAAAAAAAATTCTTCCTAACCAACTTGAAAAATTTCTCATTACAGCCAAGCGAAAAATTCTTCACCCCAGTCTGATAAAATTTCCTACCTGGCCAGATGAAATAACTTCTTCCTAACCAACGTGAAATATTTCTCATTACAGCCAAGGGAAAAAAAATTCATCCCAGTCTGATAAAAAAATTTCCTACCTGGCCAGATAAAAAAATTTCTTCCTAACCAGCTTGAAAAATTTCTCATTACAGCCAAGCGAAAAATTCTTCACCCCAGTCTGATAAAAAAATTTCCTACCTGGCCAGATGAAATAATTTCTTCCTTATCAAGGTGAAATATTTCTCATTACAGCCAAACGAAAAAATTTTTCAACCCAGTCAGGTAAAAAAAAATTCCTACCTGGCCAGATGAAAAATAAAATATTCGACTCCAATGGGATTCGAACCCGGGACCTCTGCATCCCAAAGCGAGTGCTCAACCACGCTGCTATTAAGGCTAACTTGTACGACAAGGCAGTACAAACACCCCTTATACACATCCTGGCTACACCAGAAAAAAAAATTCTTCCTAACCAACTTGAAAAATTTCTCATTACAGCCAAGCGAAAAATTCTTCACCCCAGTCTGATAAAAAAATTTCCTACCTGGCCAGATGAAATAACTTCTTCCTAACCAACGTGAATATTTCTCATTACAGCCAAGCGAAAAAATTTTCATCCCAGTCTGATAAAAAAATTTCCTACCTGGCCAGATAAAAAAAATTCTTTCTAACCAGCTTGAAAAATTTCTCATTACAGCCAAGCGAAAAATTCTTCACCCCAGTCTGATAAAAAAATTTCCTACCTGGCCAGATGAAATAATTTCTTCCTAATCAAGGTGAAATATTTCTCATTACAGTCAAACGAAAAATTTTTCAACCCAGTCAGGTAAAAAAAAAATTCCTACCTGGCTAGATGAAAAATAAAATATTCGACTCCAATGGGATTCGAACCCGGGACCTCTGCATCCCAAAGCGAGTGCTCTACCACGTCGCTATTAAGGCTAACTTGTACGACAAGGCAGTACAAACACCCCTTATACACATCCCGGCTACACCAGAAAAAAAAAATCTTCCTAACCAACTTGAAAAATTTCTCATTACAGCCAAGCGAAAAATTCTTCACCCCAGTCTGATAAAAAAATTTCCTACCTGGCCAGATGAAATAACTTCTTCCTAACCAACGTGAAATATTTCTCATTACAGCCAAGCGAAAAAATGTTCATCCCAGTCTGATAAAAAAATTTCCTACCTGGCCAGATAAAAAAATTTCTTCCTAACCAGCTTGAAAAATTTCTCATTACAGCCAAGTGAAAAATTCTTCACCCTAGTCTGATAAAAAAATTTCCTACCTGGCCAGATGAAATAATTTCTTCCTAATCAAGGTGAAATATTTCTCATTACAGCCGAACGAAAAAATTTTCAACCCAGTCAGGTAAAAAAAAATTCCTACCTGGCCAGATGAAAAATAAAATATTCGACTCCAATGGGATTCGAACCCGGGACCTCTGCATCCCAAAGCGAGTGCTCTACCACGTTGCTATTAAGGCTAACTTGTACGACAAGGCAGTACAAACACCCCTTATACACATCCCGACTACACCAGAAAAAAAAAATCTTCCTAACCAACTTGAAAAATTTCTCATTACAGCCAAGCGAAAAATTCTTCACCCCAGTCTGATAAAAAAATTTCCTACCTGGCCAGATGAAATAACTTCTTCCTAACCAACGTGAAATATTTCTCATTACAGCCAAGCGAAAAAATTTTCATCCCAGTCTGATAAAAAAATTTCCTACCTGGCCAGATAAAAAAATTTCTTCCTAACCAGCTTGAAAAATTTCTCATTACAGCCAAGCGAAAAATTCTTCACCCCAGTCTGATAAAAAAAAATTCCTACCTGGCCAGATGAAATAATTTCTTCCTAATCAAGGTGAAATATTTCTCATTACAGCCAAACGAAAAATTTTTCAACCCAGTCAGGTAAAAAAAAATTCCTACCTGGCCAGATGAAAAATAAAATATTCGACTCCAATGGGATTCGAACCCGGGACCTCTGCATCCCAAAGCGAGTGCTCTACCACGTCGCTATTAAGGCTAACTTGTACGACAAGGCAGTACAAACACCCCTTATACACATCCCGGCTACACCAGAAAAAAAAAAAAATTCTTCCTAACCAACTTGAAAAATTTCTCATTACAGCCAAGCGAAAAATTCTTCATCCCAGTCTGATAAAAAAATTCCTACCTGGCCAGATGAAATAACTTCTTCCTAACCAACGTGAAATATTTCTCATTACAGCCAAGCGAAAAAATTTTCATCCCAGTCTGATAAAAAAATTTCCTACCTGGCCAGATAAAAAAATTTCTTCCTAACCAGCTTGAAAAATTTCTCATTACAGCCAAGCGAAAAATTCTTCACCCCAGTCTGATAAAAAAATTTCCTACCTGGCCAGAAAAAAAAATCTTCCTAATCAAGGTGAAATATTTCTCATTACAGTCAAACGAAAAATTTTTCAACCCAGTCAGGTAAAAAAAAATTCCTACCTGGCCAGATGAAAAATAAAATATTCGACTCCAATGGGATTCGAACCCGGGACCTCTGCATCCCAAAGCGAGTGCTCTACCACGTCGCTATTAAGGCTAACTTGTACGACAAGGCAGTACAAACACCCCTTATACACATCCCGGCTACACCAGAAAAAAAATCTTCCTAACCAACTTGAAAAATTTCTCATTACAGCCAAGCGAAAAATTCTTCACCCCAGTCTGATAAAAAAATTTCCTACCTGGCCAGATGAAATAACTTCTTCCTAACCAACGTGAAATATTTCTCATTACAGCCAAGCGAAAAAATTTTCATCCCAGTCTGATAAAAAAATTTCCTACCTGGCCAGATAAAAAAATTTCTTCCTAACCAGCTTGAAAAATTTCTCATTACAGCCAAGCGAAAAATTCTTCACCCTAGTCTGATAAAAAATTTCCTACCTGGCCAGATGAAATAATTTCTTCCTAATCAAGGTGAAATATTTCTCATTACAGCCAAACGAAAAATTTTTCAACCCAGTCAGGTAAAAAAAAATTCCTACCTGGCCAGATGAAAAATAAAATATTCGACTCCAATGGGATTCGAACCCGGGACCTCTGCATCCCAAAGCGAGTGCTCTACCACGTCGCTATTAAGGCTAACTTGTACGACAAGGCAGTACAAATTCCCCTTATACACATCCCGGCTACATCAGAAAAAAAATTCTTCCTAACCAACTTGAAAAATTTCTCATTACAGCCAAGCGAAAAATTCTTCACCCCAGTCTGATAAAAAAAATTCCTACCTGGCCAGATGAAATAACTTCTTCCTAACCAACGTGAAATATTTCTCATTACAGCCAAGCGAAAAAATTTTCATCCCAGTCTGATAAAAAAATTTCCTACCTGGCCAGATAAAAAAAATTCTTCCTAACCAGCTTGAAAAATTTCTCATTACAGCCAAGCGAAAAATTCTTCACCCCAGTCTGATAAAAAAATTTCCTACCTGGCCAGAAAACAAAATCTTCCTAATCAAGGTGAATATTTCTCATTACAGCCAAACGAAAAATTTTTCAACCCAGTCAGGTAAAAAAAATTTCCTACCTGGCCAGATGAAAAATAAAATATTCGACTCCAATGGGATTCGAACCCGGGACCTCTGCATCCCAAAGCGAGTGCTCTACCACGTCGCTATATAGGCTAACTTGTACGACAAGGCAGTACAAACACCCCTTATACACATCCCGGCTACACCAGAAAAAAAAATTCTTCCTAACCAACTTGAAAAATTTCTCATTACAGCCAAGCGAAAAATTCTTCACCCCAGTCTGATAAAAAAAATTCCTACCTGGCCAGATGAAATAACTTCTTCCTAACCAACGTGAAATATTTCTCATTACAGCCAAGCGAAAAAATTTTCATCCCAGTCTGATAAAAAAATTTCCTACCTGGCCAGATAAAAAAATTTCTTCCTAACCAGCTTGAAAAATTTCTCATTACAGCCAAGCGAAAAATTCTTCACCCCAGTCTGATAAAAAAATTTCCTACCTGGCCAGAAAAAAAAATTCTTCCTAATCAAGGTGAAATATTTCTCATTACAGCCAAACGAAAAAATTTTCAACCCAGTCAGGTAAAAAAAAATTCCTACCTGGCCAGATGAAAAATAAAATATTTGACTCCAATGGGATTCGAACCCGGGACCTCTGCATCCCAAAGCGAGTGATCTACCACGTCGCTATTAAGGCTAACTTGTACGACAAGGCAGTACAAACACCCCTTATACACATCCCGGCTACACCAGAAAAAAAAAAATCTTCCTAACCAACTTGAATAATTTCTCATTACAGCCAAGCGAAAAATTCTTCACCCCAGTCTGATAAAAAAATTTCCTACCTGGCCAGATGAAATAACTTCTTCCTAACCAACATGAAATATTTCTCATTACAGCCAAGCGAAAAAAATTTCATCCCAGTCTGATAAAAAAATTTCCTACCTGGCCAGATGAAAAATAAAATTTCTTCCTAACCAACTTGAAAAATTTCTCATTACAGCCAAGCGAAAAATTCTTCACCCCAGTCTGATAAAAAAATTTCCTACCTGGCCAGATGAAATAATTTCTTCCTAATCAAGGTGAAATATTTCTCATTACAGCCAAACGAAAAATTTTTCAACCCAGTCAGGTAAAAAAAAATTCCTACCTGGCCAGATGAAAAATAAAATATTCGACTCCAATGGGATTCGAACCCGGGACCTCTGCATCCCAAAGCGAGTGCTCTACCACGTCGCTATTAAGGCTAACTTGTGCGACAAGGCAGTACAAACACCCCTTATACACATCCCGGCTACACCAGAAAAAAAATTCTTCCTAACCAACTTGAAAAATTTCTCATTACAGCCAAGCGAAAAATTCTTCACCCCAGTCTGATAAAAAAATTTCCTACCTGGCCAGATGAAATAACTTCTTCCTAACCAACGTGAAATGTTTCTCATTACAGCCAAGCGAAAAAATTTTCATCCCAGTCTGATAAAAAAATTTCCTACCTGGCCAGATAAAAAAATTTCTTCCTAACCAGCTTGAAAAATTTCTCATTACAGCCAAGCGAAAAATTCTTCACCCCAGTCTGATAAAAAAATTTCCTACCTGGCCAGATGAAATAATTTCTTCCTAATCAAGGTGAAATATTTCTCATTACAGCCAAACGAAAAATTTTTCAACCCAGTCAGGTAAAAAAAAATTCCTACCTGGCCAGATGAAAAATAAAATATTCGACTCCAATGGGATTCGAACCCGGGACCTCTGCATCCCAAAGCGAGTGCTCTACCACGTCGCTATTAAGGCTAACTTGTACGACAAGGCAGTACAAACACCCCTTATACACATCCCGGCTACACCAGAAAAAAAATTCTTCCTAACCAACTTGAAAAATACTACAGCCAAGCGAAAAATTCTTCACCCCAGTCTGATAAAAAAATTTCCTACCTGGCCAGATGAAATAACTTCTTCCTAACCAACGTGAAATATTTCTCATTACAGCCAAGCGAAAAAATTTTCATCCCAGTCTGATAAAAAAATTTCCTACCTGGCCAGATAAAAAAATTCCTTCCTAACCAGCTTGAAAAATTTCTCATTACAGCCAAGCGAAAAATTCTTCACCCCAGTCCGATAAAAAAATTTCCTACCTGGCCAGATGAAATAATTTCTTCCTAATCAAGGTGAAATATTTCTCATTACAGCCAAACGAAAAATTTTTCAACCCAGTCAGTTAAAAAAAAATTCCTACCTGGCCAGATGAAAAATAAAATATTCGACTCCAATGGGATTCGAACCCGGGACCTCTGCATCCCAAAGCGAGTGCTCTACCACGTCGCTATTAAGGCTAACTTGTACGACAAGGCAGTACAAACACCCCTTATACACATCCCGGCTACACCGGGAAAAAAGAAAAATCTTCCTAACCAACTTGAAAAATTTCTCATTACAGCCAAGCGAAAAATTCTTCACCCCAGTCTGATAAAAAAATTTCCTACCTGGCCAGATGAAATAACTTCTTCCTAACCAACGTGAAATATTTCTCATTACAGCCAAGCGAAAAAATTTTCATCCCAGTCTGATAAAAAAAATTCCTACCTGGCCAGATAAAAAAATTTCTTCCTAACCAACTTGAAAAATTTCTCATTACAGCCAAGCGAAAAATTCTTCACCCCAGTCTGATAAAAAAATTTCCTACCTTGCCAGATGAAATAATTTCTTCCTAATCAAGGTGAAATATTTCTCATTACAGCCAAACGAAAAATTTTTCAACCCAGTCAGGTAAAAAAAATCCTACCTGGCCAGATGAAAAATAAAATATTCGACTCCAATGGGATTCGAACCCGGGACCTCTGCATCCCAAAGCGAGTGCTCTACCACGTCGCTATTAAGGCTTACTTGTACGACAAGGCAGTACAAACACCCCTTAAACACATCCCGGCTACACCAGAAAAAAAATCTTCCTAACCAACTTGAAAAATTTCTCATTACAGCCAAGCGAAAAATTCTTCACCCCAGTCTGATAAAAAAAATTTCCTACCTGGCCAGATGAAATAACTTCTTCCTAACCAACGTGAAATATTTCTCATTACAGCCAAGCGAAAAAATTTTCATCCCAGTCTGATAAAAAAATTTCCTACGTGGTCAGATAAAAAAATTCTTTCCTAACCAGCTTGAAAAATTTCTCATTACAGCCAAGCGAAAAATTCTTCACCCCAGTCTGATAAAAAAATTTCCTACCTGGCCATATGAAATAATTTCTTCATAATCAAGGTGAAATATTTCTTATTACAGCCAAACGAAACATTTTTCAACCCAGTCAGGTAAAAAAAAATTCCTACCTGGCCAGATGAAAAATAAAATATTCGACTCCAATGGGATTCGAACCCGGGACCTCTGCATCCCAAAGCGAGTGCTCTACAACGTCGCTATTAAGGCTAACTTGTACGACAAGGCAGTACAAACACCCCTTATACACATCCCGGCTACACCAGAAAAAAAAAAAAAAAAAAAAAAATTCTTCCTAACCAACTTGAAAAATTTCTCATTACAGCCAAGCGAAAAATTCTTCACCCCAGTCTGATAAAACAATTTCCTACCTGGCCAGATGAAATAACTTCTTCCTAACCAACGTGAAATATTTCTCATTACAGCCAAGCGAAAAAATTTTCATCCCAGTCTGATAAAAAAATTTCCTACCTGGCCAGATAAAAAAATTTCTTCCTAACCAACTTGAAAAATTTCTCATTACAGCCAAGCGAAAAATTCTTCACCCCAGTCTGATAAGAAAATTTCCTACCTGGCCAGATAAAATAATTTCTTCCTAATCAAGGTGAAATATTTCTCATTACAGCCAAACGAAAAATTTTTCAACCCAGTCAGGTAAAAAAAAATCCTACCTGGCCAGATGAAAAATAAAATATTCGACTCCAATGGGATTCGAACCCGGGACCTCTGCATCCCAAAGCGAGTGCTCTACCACGTCGCTATTAAGGCTAACTTGTACGACAAGGCAGTACAAACACCCCTTATACACATCCCGGCTACACCAGAAAAAAAATTCTTCCTAACCAACTTGAAATATTTCTCATTACAGCCAAGCGAAAAATTCTTCACCCCAGTCTGATAAAAAAATTTCTTCCCTGGCCAGATAAAAAAATTTCTTCCTAACCAACTTGAAAAATTTCTCAATACAGCCAAGCGAAAAATTCTTCACCCCAGTCTGATAAAAAAATTTCCTACCTGGCCAGATGAAATAACTTCTTCCTAACCAACGTGAAATATTTCTCATTACAGCCAAGCGAAAAAATTTTCATCCCAGTCTGATAAAAAAATTTCCTACCTGGCCAGATAAAAAAATTTCTTCCTAACCAGCTTGAAAAATTTCTCATTACAGCCAAGCGAAAAATTCTTCACCCCAGTCTGATAAAAAAATTTCCTACCTGGCCAGATGAAATAATTTCTTCCTAATCAAGGTGAAATATTTCTCATTACAGCCAAACGAAAAATTTATCAACCCAGTCAGGTAAAAAAAAATTCCTACCTGGCCAGATGAAAAATAAAATATTCGACTCCAATGGGATTCGAACCCGGGACCTCTGCATCCCAAAGCGAGTGCTCTACCACGTCGCTATTAAGGCTAACTTGTACGACAAGGCAGTACAAACACCCCTTATACACATCCCGGCTACACCAGAAAAAAAAAATCTTCCTAACCAACTTGAAAAATTTCTCATTACAGCCAAGCGAAAAATTCTTCACCCCAGTCTGAATAAAAAAATTTCCTACCTGGCCAGATGAAATAACTTCTTCCTAACCAACGTGAAATATTTCTCATTACAGCCAAGCGAAAAAATTTTCATCCCAGTCTGATAAAAAAATTTCCTACCTGGCCAGATAAAAAAATTTCTTCCTAACCAACTTGAAAAATTTCTCATTACAGCCAAGCGAAAAATTCTTCACCCCAGTCTGATAAAAAAATTTCCTACCTGGCCAGATGAAATAATTTCTTCCTAATCAAGGTGAAATATTTCTCATTACAGCCAAACGAAAAATTTTTCAACCCAGTCAGGTAAAAAAAATCCTACCTGGCCAGATGAAAAATAAAATATTCGACTCCAATGGGATTCGAACCCGGGACCTCTGCATCCCAAAGCGAGTGCTCTACCACGTCGCTATTAAGGCTAACTTGTACGACAAGGCAGTACAAACACCCCTTATACACATCCCGGCTACACCAGAAAAAAAAAATCTTCCTAACTAACTTGAAAAATTTCTCATTACAGCCAAGCGAAAAATTCTTCACCCCAGTCTGATAAAAAAAAATTCCTACCTGGCCAGATGAAATAACTTCTTCCTAACCAACGTGAAATATTTCTCATTACAGCCAAGCGAAAAAATTTTCATCCCAGTCTGATAAAAAAATTTCCTACCTGGCCAGATAAAAAAAATTCTTCCTAACCAACTTGAAAAATTTCTCATTACAGCCAAGCGAAAAATTCTTCACCCCAGTCTGATAAAAAAATTTCCTACCTGGCCAGATGAAATAATTTCTTCCTAATCAAGGTGAAATATTTCTCATTACAGCCAAACGAAAAATTTTTCAACCCAGTCAGGTAAAAAAAAATTCCTACCTGGCCAGATGAAAAATAAAATATTCGACTCCAATGGGATTCGAACCCGGGACCTCTGCATCCCAAAGCGAGTGCTCTACCACGTCGCTATTAAGGCTAACTTGTGCGACAAGGCAGTACAAACACCCCTTATACACATCCCGGCTACACCAGAAAAAAAAATTCTTCCTAACCAACTTGAAAAATTTCTCATTACAGCCAAGCGAAAAATTCTTCACCCCAGTCTGATAAAAAAATTTCCTACCTGGCCAGATGAAATAACTTCTTCCTAACCAACGTGAAATATTTCTCATTACAGCCAAGCGAAAAAATTTTCATCCCAGTCTGATAAAAAAATTTCCTACCTGGCCAGATAAAAAAATTTCTTCCTAACCAGCTTGAAAAATTTCTCATTACAGCCAAGCGAAAAATTCTTCACCCCAGTCTGATAAAAAAATTTCCTACCTAGCCAGATGAAATAATTTCTTCCTAATCAAGGTGAAATATTTCTAATTACAGCCAAACGAAAAATTTTTCAACCCAGTCAGGTAAAAAAAAATTCCTACCTGGCCAGATGAAAAATAAAATATTCGACTCCAATCGGATTCGAACCCGGGACCTCTGCATCCCAAAGCGAGTGCTCCACCACGTCGCTATTAAGGCTAACTTGTACGACAAGGCAGTACAAACACCCCTTATACACATCCCGGCAACACCAGAAAAAAAAATCTTCCTAACCAACTTGAAAAATACTACAGCCAAGCGAAAAATTCTTCACCCCAGTCTGATAAAAAAATTTCCTACCTGGCCAGATGAAATAACTTCTTCCTAACCAACGTGAAATATTTCTCATTACAGCCAAGCGAAAAAATTTTCATCCCAGTCTGATAAAAAAATTTCCTACCTGGCCAGATAAAAAAATTTCTTCCTAACCAGCTTGAAAAATTTCTCATTACAGCCAAGCGAAAAATTCTTCACCCCAGTCTGATAAAAAAATTTCCTACCTGGCCAGAAAAAAAAAAATCTTCCTAATCAAGGTGAAATATTTCTCATTACAGCAAAACGAAAAATTTTTCAACCCAGTCAGGTAAAAAAAATCCTACCTGGCCAGATGAAAAATAAAATATTCGACTCCAATGGGATTCGAACCCGGGACCTCTGCATCCCGAAGCGAGTGCTCTACCACGTCGCTATTAAGCCTAACTTGTACGACAAGGCAGTACAAACACCCCTTATACACATCCCGGCTACACCAGAAAAAAAAATTCTTCCTAACCAACTTGAAAAATTTCTCATTAAAGCCAAGCGAAAAATTCTTCACCCCAGTCTGATAAAAAAAATTCCTACCTGGCCAGATGAAATAACTTCTTCCTAACCAACGTGAAATATTTCTCCTTACAGCCAAGCGAAAAAATTTTCATCCTAGTCTGATAAAATAATTTCCTACCTGGCCAGATAAAAAAATTTCTTCCTAACCAACTTGAAAAATTTCTCATTACGGCCAAGCGAAAAATTCTTCACCCCAGTCTGATAAAAAAATTTCCTACCTGGCCAGATGAAATAATTTCTTCCTAATCAAGGTGAAATATTTCTAATTACAGCCAAACGAAAAATTTTTCAACCCAGTCAGGTAAAAAAAAATTCCTACCTGGCCAGATGAAAAATAAAATATTCGACTCCAATGGGATTCGAACCCGGGACCTCTGCATCCCAAAGCGAGTGCTCTACAACGTCGCTATTAAGGCTAACTTGTACGCAAGGCAGTACAAACACCCCTTATACACATCCCGGCTACACCAGAAAAAAAAAAATTCTTCCTAACCAACTTGAAAAATTTCTCATTACAGCCAAGCGAAAAATTCTTCACCCCAGTCTGATAAAAAAATTTCCTACCTGGCCAGATGAAATAACTTCTTCCTAACCAACGTGAAATATTTCTCATTACAGCCAAGCGAAAAAATTTTCATCCCAGTCTGATAAAAAAATTTCCTACCTGGCCAGATAAAAAAATTTCTGCCTAACCAGCTTGAAAAATTTCTCAATACAGCCAAGCGAAAAATTCTTCACCCCCGTCTGATAGAAAAAAAAATTTCCTACCTGGCCAGATGAAATAATTTCTTCCTAATCAAGGTGAAATATTTCTCATTACAGCCAAACGAAAAATTTTTCAACCCAGTCAGGTAAAAAAAAATCCTACCTGGCCAGTTAAAAAATTAAATATTCGACTCCAATGGGCTTCGAACCCGGGACCTCTGCATCCAAAAGCGAGTGCTCTACCACGTCGCTATTAAGGCTAACTTGTACGACAAGGCAGTACAAATACCCATTATACACATCCCGGCTACACCAGAAAAAAAATTCTTCCTAACCAACTTGAAAAATTTCTCATTACAGCCAAGCGAAAAATTCTTCACCCCAGTCTGATAAAAAAATTTCCTACCTGGCCAGATGAAATAACTTCTTCCTAACCAACGTGAAATATTTCTCATTACAGCCAAGCGAAAAAATTTTCATCCCAGTCTGATAAAAAAATTTCCTACCTGGCCAGATAAAAAAATTTCTTCCTAACCAACTTGAAAAATTTCTCATTACAGCCAAGCGAAAAATTCTTCAACCCAGTCTGATAAAAAAATTTCCTACCTGGCCAGATGAAATAATTTCTTCCTAATCAAGGTGAACTATTTCTCATTACAGCCAAACGAAAAATTTTTCAACCCAGTCAGGTAAAAAAAAAATCCTACCTGGCCAGATGAAAAATAAAATATTCGACTCCAATGGGATTCGAACCCGGGACCTCTGCATCCCGAAGCGAGTGCTCTACCACGTCGCTATTAAGGCTAACTTGTACGACAAGGCAGTACAAACACCCCTTATACACATCCCGGCTACACCAGAAAAAAATTCTTCCTAACCAACTTGAAAAATTTCTCATTACAGCCAAGCGAAAAATTATTCACCCCAGTCTGATAAAAAAAATTCCTACCTGGCCAGATGAAATAACTTCTTCCTAACCAACGTGAAATATTTCTCATTACAGCCAAGCGAAAAAATTTTCATCCCAGTCTGATAAAAAAATTTCCTACCTGGCCAGATAAAAAAATTTCTTCCTAACCAGCTTGAAAAATTTCTCATTACAGCCAAGCGAAAAATTCGTCACCCCAGTCTGATAAAAAAAATTCCTACCTGACCAGATGAAATAATTTCTTCCTAATCAAGGTGAAATATTTCTCATTACAGCCAAACGAAAAATTTATCAACCCAGTCAGGTAAAAAAAAATTCCTACCTGGCCAGATGAAAAATAAAATATTCGACTCCAATGGGATTCGAACCCGGGACCTCTGCATCCCAAAGCGAGTGCTCTACCACGTCGCTATTAAGGCTAACTTGTACGACAAGGCAGTACAAACACCCCTTATACACATCCCGGCTACACCAGAAAAAAAATTCTTCCTAACCAACTTGAAAAATTTCTCATTACAGCCAAGCGAAAAATTCTTCACCCCAGTCTGATAAAAAAATTTCCTACCTGGCCAGATGAAATAACTTTTTCCTAACCAACGTGAAATATTTCTCATTACAGCCAAGCGAAAAAATTTTCATCCCAGTCTGATAAAAAAAATTCCTACCTGGCCAGATAAAAAAATTTCTTCCTAACCAACTTGAAAAATTTCTCATTACAGCCAAGCGAAAAATTCTTCACCCCAGTCTGATAAAAAAATTTCCTACCTGGCCAGATGAAATAATTTCTTCCTAATCAAGGTGAAATATTTCTCATTACAGCCAAACGAAAAAATTTTCAACCCAGTCAGGTAAAAAAAAATTCCTACCTGGCCAGATGAAAAATAAAATATTCGACTCCAATGGGATTCGAACCCAGGACCTCTGCTTCCCAAAGCGAGTGCTCTACCACGTCGCTATTAAGGCTAACTTGTACGACAAGGCAGTACAAATACCCCTTATACACATCCCGGCTACACCAGAAAAAAAATTCTTTCTTACCAACTTGAAAAATTTCTCATTACAGCCAAGCAAAAAATTCTTTACCCCAGTCAGATAAAAAAATTTCCTACCTGGCCAGATGAAATAACTTCTTCCTAACCAACGTGAAATATTTCTCATTACAGCCAAGCGAAAAAAATTTCATCCCAGTCTGATAAAAAAATTTCCTACCTGGCCAGATGAAAAATAAAATTTCTTCCTAACCAACTTGAAAAATTTCTCATTACAGCCAAGCGAAAAATTCTTCACCCCAGTCTGATAAAAAAATTTCCTACCTGGCCAGATGAAATAATTTCTTCCTAATCAAGGTGAAATATTTCTCATTACAGCCAAACGAAAAATTTTTCAACCCAGTCAGGTAAAAAAAAATCCTACCTGGCCAGATGAAAAATAAAATATTCGACTCCAATGGGATTCGAACCCGGGACCTCTGCATCCCAAAGCGAGTGCTCTACCACGTCGCTATTAAGGCTAACTTGTACGACAAGGCAGTACAAACACCCCTTATACACATCCCGGCTACACCAGGAAAAAAAATCTTTCTAACTAACTTGAAAAATTTCTCATTACAGCCAAGCGAAAAATTCTTCACCCCAGTCTGATAAAAAAAATTCCTACCTGGCCAGATGAAATAACTTCTTCCTAACCAACGTGAAATATTTCTCATTACAGCCAAGCGAAAAAATTTTCATCCCAGTCTGATAAAAAAAATTTCTACCTGGCCAGATAAAAAAATTCTTCCTAACCAGCTTGAAAAATTTCTCATTACAGCCAAGCGAAAAATTCTTCACCCCAGTCCGATAAAAAAAATTTCCTACCTGGCCAGATGAAATAATTTCTTCCTAATCAAGGTGAAATATTTCTCATTACAGCCAAACGAAAAATTTTTCAACCCAGTCAGGTAAAAAAAAATTCCTACCTGGCCAGATGAAAAATAAAATATTCGACTCCAATGGGATTCGAACCCGGGACCTCTGCATCCCAAAGCGAGTGCTCTACCACGTCGCTATTAAGGCTAACTTGTGCGACAAGGCAGTACAAACACCCCTTATACACATCCCGGCTACACCAGAAAAAAAAAATTCTTCCTAACCAGCTTGAAAAATTTCTCATTACAGCCAAGCGAAAAATTCTTCACCCCAGTCTGATAAAAAAATTTCCTACCTGGCCAGAAAAAAAAAAATCTTCCTAATCAAGGTGAAATATTTCTCATTACAGCAAAACGAAAAATTTTTCAACCCAGTCAGGTAAAAAAAATCCTACCTGGCCAGATGAAAAATAAAATATTCGACTCCAATGGGATTCGAACCCGGGACCTCTGCATCCCGAAGCGAGTGCTCTACCACGTCGCTATTAAGCCTAACTTGTACGACAAGGCAGTACAAACACCCCTTATACACATCCCGGCTACACCAGAAAAAAAAATTCTTCCTAACCAACTTGAAAAATTTCTCATTAAAGCCAAGCGAAAAATTCTTCACCCCAGTCTGATAAAAAAATTTCCTACCTGGCCAGATGAAATAACTTCTTCCTAACCAACGTGAAATATTTCTCCTTACAGCCAAGCGAAAAAATTTTCATCCTAGTCTGATAAAATAATTTCCTACCTGGCCAGATAAAAAAATTTCTTCCTAACCAACTTGAAAAATTTCTCATTACGGCCAAGCGAAAAATTCTTCACCCCAGTCTGATAAAAAAATTTCCTACCTGGCCAGATGAAATAACTTCTTCCTAATCAAGGTGAAATATTTCTAATTACAGCCAAACGAAAAATTTTTCAACCCAGTCAGGTAAAAAAAAATTCCTACCTGGCCAGATGAAAAATAAAATATTCGACTCCAATGGGATTCGAACCCGGGACCTCTGCATCCCAAAGCGAGTGCTCTACAACGTCGCTATTAAGGCTAACTTGTACGCAAGGCTGTACAAACACCCCTTATACACATCCCGGCTACACCAGAAAAAAAAAATTCTTCCTAACCAACTTGAAAAATTTCTCATTACAGCCAAGCGAAAAATTCTTCACCCCAGTCTGATAAAAAAATTTCCTACCTGGCCAGATGAAATAACTTCTTCCTAACCAACGTGAAATATTTCTCATTACAGCCAAGCGAAAAAATTTTCATCCCAGTCTGATAAAAAAATTTCCTACCTGGCCAGATAAAAAAATTTCTTCCTAACCAGCTTGAAAAATTTCTCAATACAGCCAAGCGAAAAATTCTTCACCCCCGTCTGATAGAAAAAAAAATTTCCTACCTGGCCAGATGAAATAATTTCTTCCTAATCAAGGTGAAATATTTCTCATTACAGCCAAACGAAAAATTTTTCAACCCAGTCAGGTAAAAAAAAATCCTACCTGGCCAGATGAAAAATAAAATATTCGACTCCAATGGGATTCGAACCCGGGACCTCTGCATCCAAAAGCGAGTGCTCTACCACGTCGCTATTAAGGCTAACTTGTACGACAAGGCAGTACAAATACCCATTATACACATCCCGGCTACACCAGAAAAAAAATTCTTCCTAACCAACTTGAAAAATTTCTCATTACAGCCAAGCGAAAAATTCTTCACCCCAGTCTGATAAAAAAATTTCCTACCTGGCCAGATGAAATAACTTCTTCCTAACCAACGTGAAATATTTCTCATTACAGCCAAGCGAAAAAATTTTCATCCCAGTCTGATAAAAAAATTTCCTACCTGGCCAGATAAAAAAATTTCTTCCTAACCAACTTGAAAAAATTCTCATTACAGCCAAGCGAAAAATTCTTCAACCCAGTCTGATAAAAAAATTTCCTACCTGGCCAGATGAAATAATTTCTTCCTAATCAAGGTGAACTATTTCTCATTACAGCCAAACGAAAAATTTTTCAACCCAGTCAGGTAAAAAAAAAATCCTACCTGGCCAGATGAAAAATAAAATATTCGACTCCAATGGGATTCGAACCCGGGACCTCTGCATCCCGAAGCGAGTGCTCTACCACGTCGCTATTAAGGCTAACTTGTACGACAAGGCAGTACAAACACCCCTTATACACATCCCGGCTACACCAGAAAAAAATTCTGCCTAACCAACTTGAAAAATTTCTCATTACAGCCAAGCGAAAAATTATTCACCCCAGTCTGATAAAAAAAATTCCTACCTGGCCAGATGAAATAACTTCTTCCTAACCAACGTGAAATATTTCTCATTACAGCCAAGCGAAAAAATTTTCATCCCAGTCTGATAAAAAAATTTCCTACCTGGCCAGATAAAAAAATTTCTTCCTAACCAGCTTGAAAAATTTCTCATTACAGCCAAGCGAAAAATTCGTCACCCCAGTCTGATAAAAAAAATTCCTACCTGACCAGATGAAATAATTTCTTCCTAATCAAGGTGAAATATTTCTCATTACAGCCAAACGAAAAATTTATCAACCCAGTCAGGTAAAAAAAAATTCCTACCTGGCCAGATGAAAAATAAAATATTCGACTCCAATGGGATTCGAACCCGGGACCTCTGCATCCCAAAGCGAGTGCTCTACCACGTCGCTATTAAGGCTAACTTGTACGACAAGGCAGTACAAACACCCCTTATACACATCCCGGCTACACCAGAAAAAAAATTCTTCCTAACCAACTTGAAAAATTTCTCATTACAGCCAAGCGAAAAATTCTTCACCCCAGTCTGATAAAAAAATTTCCTACCTGGCCAGATGAAATAACTTTTTCCTAACCAACGTGAAATATTTCTCATTACAGCCAAGCGAAAAAATTTTCATCCCAGTCTGATAAAAAAAATTCCTACCTGGCCAGATAAAAAAATTTCTTCCTAACCAAGTTGAAAAATTTCTCATTACAGCCAAGCGAAAAATTCTTCACCCCAGTCTGATAAAAAAATTTCCTACCTGGCCAGATGAAATAATTTCTTCCTAATCAAGGTGAAATATTTCTCATTACAGCCAAACGAAAAAATTTTCAACCCAGTCAGGTAAAAAAAAATTCCTACCTGGCCAGATGAAAAATAAAATATTCGACTCCAATGGGATTCGAACCCAGGACCTCTGCTTCCCAAAGCGAGTGCTCTACCACGTCGCTATTAAGGCTAACTTGTACGACAAGGCAGTACAAATACCCCTTATACACATCCCGGCTACACCAGAAAAAAAATTCTTTCTTACCAACTTGAAAAATTTCTCATTACAGCCAAGCAAAAAATTCTTTACCCCAGTCAGATAAAAAAATTTCCTACCTGGCCAGATGAAATAACTTCTTCCTAACCAACGTGAAATATTTCTCATTACAGCCAAGCGAGAAAAATTTCATCCCAGTCTGATAAAAAAATTTCCTACCTGGCCAGATAAAAAAATTTCTTCCTAACCAACTTAAAAAATTTCTCATTACAGCCAAGCGAAAAATTATTCACCCCAGTCTGATAAAAAAATTTCCTACCTGGCCAGATGAAATAATTTCTTCCTAATCAAGGTGAAATATTTCTCATTACAGCCAAACGAAAAATTTTTTAACCCAGTCAGGTAAAAAAAAAATTCCTACCTGGCCGAATGAAAAATAAAATATTCGACTCCAATGGGATTCGAACCCGGGACCTCTGCATCCCAAAGCGAGTGCTCTACCACGTCGCTATTAAGGCTAACTTGTACGACAGGGCAGTACAAACACCCTTTATACACATCCCGGCTACACCAGAAAAAAAAAATTCTTCCTAACCAACTTGAAAAATTTCTCATTACAGCCAAGCGAAAAATTCTTCAACCCAGTCTGATAAAAAAATTTCCTACCTGGCCAGATGAAATAACTTCTTCCTAACCAACGTGAAATATTTCTCATTACAGCCAAGCGAAAAAATTTTCATCCCAGTCTGATAAAAAAATTTCCTACCTGGCCAGATAAAAAAAATTCTTCCTAACCAGCTTGAAAAATGTCTCATTACAGCCAAGCGAAAAATTCTTCACCCCAGTCTGATAAAAAAATTTCCTACCTGGCCAGATGAAATAATTTCTTCCTAATCAAGGTGAAATATTTCTCATTACAGCCAAACGAAAAATTTTTCAACCCAGTCAGGTAAAAAAAAATTCCTACCTGGCTAGATGAAAAATAAAATATTCGACTCCAATGGGATTCGAACCCGGGACCTCTGCATCCCAAAGCGAGTGCTCTACCACGTCGCTATTAAGGCTAACTTGTACGACAAGGCAGTACAAACACCCCTTATACACATCCCGGCTACACCAGAAAAAAAAATCTTCCTTTCCAACTTGAAAAATTTCTCATTACAGCCAAGCGAAAAATTCTTCACCCCAGTCTGATAAAAAAATTTCCTACCTGGCCAGATGAAATAACTTCTTCCTAACCAACGTGAAATATTTCTCATTACAGCCAAGCGAAAAAATTTTCATCCCAGTCTGATAAAAAAATTTCCTACCTGGCCAGATAAAAAAATTTCTTCCTAACCAACTTGAAAAATTTTCTCATTACAGCCAAGCGAAAAATTCTTCACCCCAGTCTGATAAAAAAATTTCCTACCTGGCCAGATGAAATAATTTCTTCCTAATCAAGGTGAAATATTTCTCATTACAGCCAAACGAAAAATTTTTCAACCCAGTCAGGTAAAAAAAAACCTACCTGGCCAGATGAAAAATAAAATATTCGACTCCAATGGGATTCGAACCCGGGACCTCTGCATCCCAAAGCGAGTGCTCTACCACGTCGCTATTAAGGCTAACTTGTACGACAGGGCAGTACAAACACCCCTTATACACATCCCGGCTACACCAGAAAAAAAATTCTTCCTAACCAACTTGAAAAAATTCTCATTACAGCCAAGCGAAAAATTCTTCACCCCAGTCTGATAAAAAAAATTCCTACCTGGCCAGATGAAATAACTTCTTCCTAACCAACGTGAAATATTTCTCATTACAGCCAAGCGAAAAAATTTTCATCCCAGTCTGATAAAAGAATTTCCTACCTGGCCAGATAAAAAAATTTCTTCCTAACCAACTTAAAAAATTTCTCATTACAGCCAAGCGAAAAATTATTCACCCCAGTCTGATAAAACAATTTCCTACCTGGCCAGATGAAATAATTTCTTCCTAATCAAGGTGAAATATTTCTAATTACAGCCAAACGAAAAATTTTTCAACCCAGTCAGGTAAAATAAAAATTCCTACCTGGCCAGATGAAAAATGAAATATTCGACTCCAATAGGATTCGAACCCGGGACCTCTGCATCCCAAAGCGAGTGCTCTACCACGTCGCTATTAAGGCTAACTTGTAAGACAGGGCAGTACAAACACCCCTTATACACATCCCGGCTACACCAGAAAAAAAATTCTTCCTAACCAACTTGAAAAATTTCTCATTACAGCCAAGCGAAAAATTCTTCACCCCAGTCTGATAAAAAATTTCCTACCTGGCCAGATGAAATAACTTTTTCCTAACCAACGTGAAATATTTCTCATAACAGCCAAGCGAAAAAATTTTCATCCCAGTCTGATAAAAAAATTTCCTACCTGGCCAGATAAAAAAAATTCTTCCTAACCAACTTGAAAAATTTCTCATTACAGCCAAGCGAAAAATTCTTCACCCCAGTCTGACAAAAAAATTTCCTACCTGGCCAG
The DNA here is from genome assembly GCA_948146395.1 of Fragum whitleyi. NCBI lineage: Eukaryota > Metazoa > Mollusca > Bivalvia > Cardiida > Cardiidae > Fragum > Fragum whitleyi. The sequence goes on from OX411551.1 coordinate 4,451,516, forward strand.
ATGAAATAATTTCTTCCTAATCAAGGTGAAATATTTCTCATTACAGCCAAACGAAAAATTTTTCAACCCAGTCAGGTAAAAAAAAATTCCTACCTGGCCAGATGAAAAATAAATTATTCGACTCTAATGGGATTCGAACCCGGGACCTCTGCATCCCAAAGCGAGTGCTCTACCACGTCGCTATTAAGGCTAACTTGTACGACAAGGCAGTACAAACACCCCTTATACACATCCCGGCTACACCAGAAAAAAAAAATTCTTCCTAACCAACTTGAAAAATACTACAGCCAAGCGAAAAATTCTTCACCCCAGTCTGATAAATAAATTTCCTACCTGGCCAGATGAAATAACTTCTTCCTTACCAACGTGAAATATTTCTCATTACAGCCAAGCGAAAACATTTTCATCCCAGTCTGATAAAAAAATTTCCTACCTAGCCAGATAAAAAAATTTCTTCCTAACCAACTTGAAAAATTTCTCATTACAGCCAAGCGAAAAATTCTTCAACCCAGGTTGATAAAAAAATTTTTCTTACCTGGCCAGATGAAATAATTTCTTCCTAATCAAGGTGAAATATTTCTCATTACAGCCAAACGAAAAAATTTTCAACCCAGTCAGGTAAAAAAAAAATTCCTACCTGGCCAGATGAAAAATAAAATATTCGACTCCAATGGGATTCGAACCCGGGACCTCTGCATCCCAAAGCGAGTGCTCTACCACGTCGCTATTAAGGCTAACTTGTACGACAAGGCAGTACAAACACCCCTTATACACATCCCGGCTACACCAGAAAAAAAATTCTTCCTTACCAACTTGAAAAATTTCTCCCTACAGCCAAGCGAAAAATTCTTCACCCCAGTCTGATAAAAAATTTTCCTACCTGGCCAGATGAGATAACTTCTTCCTAACCAACGTGAAATATTTCTCATTACAGCCAAGCGAAAAAATTTTCATCCCAGTCTGATAAAAAAAATTCCTACCTGGCCAGATAAAAAAATTTCTTCCTAACCAACTTGAAAAATTTCTCATTACAGCCAAGCGAAAAATTCTTCACCCCAGTCTGATAAAAAAAATTTCCTACCTGGCCAGATGAAATAATTTCTTCCTAATCAAGGTGAAATATTTCTCATTACAGCCAAACGAAAAAATTTTCAACCCAGTCAGGTAAAAAAAAATTCCTACCTGGCCAGATGAAAAATAAAATATTCGACTCTAATGGGATTCGAACCCGGGACCTCTGCATCCCAAAGCGAGTGCTCTACCACGTCGCTATTAAGGCTAACTTGTACGACAAGGCAGTACAAACACCCCTTATACACATCCCGGCTACACCAGAAAAAAATTCTTCCTAACCAACTTGAAAAATACTACAGCCAAGCGAAAAATTCTTCACCCCAGTCTGATAAATAAATTTCCTACCTGGCCAGATGAAATAACTTCTTCCTAACCAACGTGAAATATTTCTCATTACAGCCAAGCGAAAAAATTTTCATCCCAGTCTGATAAAAAAAATTCCTACCTGGCCAGATAAAAAAATTTCTTCCTTACCAACTTGAAAAAATTTCTCATTACAGCCAAGCGAAAAATTCTTCACCCCAGTCTGATAAAAAAATTTCCTACCTGGCCAGATGAAATAATTTCTTCCTAATCAAGGTGAAATATTTCTCATTACAGCCAAACGAAAAATCTTTCAACCCAGTCAGGTAAAAAAAATTCCTACCTGGCCAGATGAAAAATAAAATATTCGACTCCAATAGGATTCGAACCCGGGACCTCTGCATCCCAAAGCGAGTGCTCTACCACGTCGCTATTAAGGCTAACTTGTACGACAAGGCAGTACAAACACCCCTTATACACATCCCGGCTACACCAGAAAAAAAAAATTCTTGCTTACCAACTTGAAAAATTTCTCATTACAGCCAAGCGAAAAATTCTTCACCCCAGTCTGATAAAAAAATTTCCTACCTGGCCAGATGAAATAACTTCTTCCTAACCAACGTGAAATATTTCTCATTACAGCCAAACGGAAAAAAATTTCATCCCAGTCTGATAAAAAAATTCCTACTTGGCCAGATAAAAAAATTTCTTCCTAACCAACTTGAAAAATTTCTCATTACAGCCAAGCGAAAAATTCTTCACCCCAGTCTGATAAAAAAAATTTCCTACCTGGCCAGATGAAATAATTTCTTCCTAATCAAGGTGAAATATTTCTCATTACAGCCAAACGAAAAATTTTTCAACCCAGTCAGGTAAAAAAAAATCCTACCTGGCCAGATGAAAAATAAAATATTCGACTCCAAAGGGATTCGAACCCGGGACCTCTGCATCCCAAACCGAGTGCTCTACCACGTCGCTATTAAGGCTAACTTGTACGACAAGGCAGTACAAACACCCCTTATACACATCCCGGCTACACCACAAAAAAAAAATCTTCCTAACCAACTTGAAAAATTTCTCATTACAGCCAAGCGAAAAATTCTTCACCCCAGTCTGATAAAAAAATTTCCTACCTGGCCAGATGAAATAATTTCTTCCTAATCAAGGTGAAATATTTCTCATTACAGCCAAACGAAAAATTTATCAACCCAGTCAGGTAAAAAAAAATTCCTACCTGGCCAGATGAAAAATAAAATATTCGACTCCAATGGGATTCGAACCCGGGACCTCTGCATCCCAAAGCCAGTGCTCTACCACGTCGCTATTAAGGCTAACTTGTACGACAAGGCAGTACAAACACCCCTTATACACATCCCGGCTACACCAGAAAAAAAATCTTCCTAACCAACTTGAAAAATTTCTCATTACAGCCAAGCGAAAAATTCTTCACCCCAGTCTGAATAAAAAAATTTCCTACCTGGCCAGATGAAATAACTTCTTCCTAACCAACGTGAAATATTTCTCATTACAGCCAAGCGAAAAAATTTTCATCCCAGTCTGATAAAAAAATTTCCTACCTGGCCAGATAAAAAAATTTCTTCCTAACCAACTTGAAAAATTTCTCATTACAGCCAAGCGAAAAATTCTTCACCCCAGTCTGATAAAAAAATTTCCTACCTGGCCAGATGAAATAATTTCTTCCTAATCAAGGTGAAATATTTCTCATTACAGCCAAACGAAAAAATTTTCAACCCAGTCAGGTAAAAAAAAATTCCTACCTGGCCAGATGAAAAATAAAATATTCGACTCCAATGGGATTCGAACCCAGGACCTCTGCATCCCAAAGCGAGTGCTCTACCACGTCGCTATTAAGGCTAACTTGTACGACAGGCAGTACAAACACCCCTTATACACATCCCGGCTACACCAGAAAAAAAATTCTTCCTAACCAACTTGAAAAAATTCTCATTACAGCCAAGCGAAAAATTCTTCACCCCAGTCTGATAAAAAAATTTCCTACCTGGCCAGATGAAATAACTTCTTCCTAACCAACGTGAAACATTTCTCATTACAGCCAAGCGAAAAAATTTTCATCCCAGTCTGATAAAAGAATTTCCTACCTGGCCAGATAAAAAAATTTCTTCCTAACCAACTTAAAAAATTTCTCATTACAGCCAAGCGAAAAATTCTTCACCCCAGTCTGATAAAAAAATTTCCTACCTGGCCCGATGAAATAATTTCTTCCTAATCAAGGTGAAATATTTCTAATTACAGCCAAACGAAAAATTTTTCAACCCAGTCAGGTAAAATAAAAATTCCTACCTGGCCAGATGAAAAATAAAATATTCGACTCCAATAGGATTCGAACCCGGGACCTCTGCATCCCAAAGCGAGTGCTCTACCACGTCGCTATTAAGGCTAATTTGTAAGACAGGGCAGTACAAACACCCCTTATACACATCCCGGCTACACCAGAAAAAAAATTCTTCCTAACCAACTTGAAAAATTTCTCATTACAGCCAAGCGAAAAATTCTTCACCCCAGTCTGATAAAAAAATTTCCTACCTGGCCAGATGAAATAACTTCTTCCTAACCAACGTGAAATATTTCTCATAACAGCCAAGCGAAAAAATTTTCATCCCAGTCTGATAAAAAAATTTCCTACCTGGCCAGATAAAAAATTTCTTCCTAACCAACTTGAAAAATTTCTCATTACAGCCAAGCGAAAAATTCTTCACCCCAGTCTGATAAAAAAATTTCCTACCTGGCCAGATGAAATAATTTCTTCCTAATCAAGGTGAAATATTTCTCATTACAGCCAAACGAAAAATTTATCAACCCAGTCAGGTAAAAAAAAATTCCTACCTGGCCAGATGAAAAATAAAATATTCGACTCCAATGGGATTCGAACCCGGGACCTCTGCATCCCAAAGCGAGTGCTCTACCACGTCGCTATTAAGGCTAACTTGTACGACAAGGCAGTACAAACACCCCTTATACACATCCCGGCTACACCAGAAAAAAAAATTCTTCCTAACCAACTTGAAAAATACTACAGCCAAGCGAAAAATTCTTCACCCCAGTCTGAATAAAAAAATTTCCTACCTGGCCAGATAAAAAAATTTCTTCCTAACCAACGTGAAATATTTCTCATTACAGCCAAGCGAAAAAATTTTCATCCCAGTCTGATAAAAAAATTTCCTACCTGGCCAGATGAAATAATTTCTTCCTAATCAAGGTGAAATATTTTTCATTACAGCCAAACGAAAAAATTTTCAACCCAGTCAGGTAAAAAAAAATTCCTACCTGGCCAGATGAAAAATAAAATATTCGACTCCAGTGGGATTCGAACCCAGGACCTCTGCATCCCAAAGCGAGTGCTCTACCACGTCGCTATTAAGGCTAACTTGTACGACAAGGCAGTACAAATACCCCTTATACACATCCCGGCTACACCAGAAAAAAAATTCTTTCTAACCAACTTGAAAAATTTCTCATTACAGCCAAGCAAAAAATTCTTCACCCCAGTCAGATAAAAAAATTTCCTACCTGGCCAGATGAAATAACTTCTTCCTAACCAACGTGAAATATTTCTCATTTCAGCCAAGCGAAAAATTCTTCACCCAGTCTGATAAAAAAATTTCCTACCTTGCCAGATGAAATAATTTCTTCCTAATCAAGGTGAAATATTTCTCATTACAGCCAAACGAAAAATTTTTCAACCCAGTCAGGTAAAAAAAAAATTCCTACCTGGCCAGATGAAAAATAAAATATTCGACTCCAATGGGATTCGAACCGGGACCTCTGCATCCCAAAGCGAGTGCTCTACCACGTCGCTATTAAGGCTAACTTGTACGACAAGGCAGTACAAACACCCCTTATACACATCCCGGCTACACCAGAAAAAAAAAATCTTCCTTACCAACTTGAAAAATTTCTCATTACAGCCAAGCGAAAAATTCTTCACCCCAGTCTGATAAAAAAAATTCCTACCTGGCCAGATGAAATAACTTCTTCCTAACCAACGTGAAATATTTCTCATTACAGCCAAGCGAAAAAAATTTCATCCCAGTCTGATAAAAAAATTTCCTACCTGGCCAGATAAAAAAATTTCTTCCTAACCAACTTGAAAAATTTCTCATTACAGCCAAGCGAAAAATTCTTCACCCCAGTCTGATAAAAAAATTTCCTACCTGGCCAGATGAAATAATTTCTTCCTAATCAAGGTGAAATATTTCTCATTACAGCCAAACGAAAAATTTTTCAACCCAGTCAGGTAAAAAAAAATCCTACCTGGCCAGATGAAAAATAAAATATTCGACTCCAATGGGATTCGAACCCGGGACCTCTGCATCCCAAAGCGAGTGCTCTACCACGTCGCTATTAAGGCTAACTTGTACGACAAGGCAGTACAAACACCCCTTATACACATCCCGGCTACACCAGAAAAAAAATCTTCCTAACCAACTTGAAAAATTTCTCATTACAGCCAAGCGAAAAATTCTTCACCCCAGTCTGATAAAAAAATTTCCTACCTGGCCAGATGAAATAACTTCTTCCTAACCAACGTGAAATATTTCTCATTACAGCCAAGCGAAAAAATTTTCATCCCAGTCTGATAAAAAAATTTCTACCTGGCCAGATAAAAAAATTTCTTCCTAACCAACTTGAAAAATTTCTCATTACAGCCAAGCGAAAAATTCTTCACCCCAGTCTGATAAAAAAATTTCCTACCTGGCCAGATGAAATAATTTCTTCCTAATCAAGGTGAAATATTTCTCATTACAGCCAAACGAAAAATTTTTCAACCCAGTCAGGTAAAAAAAAATCCTACCTGGCCAGATGAAAAATAAAATATTCGACTCCAATGGGATTCGAACCCGGGACCCCTGCATCCCAAAGCGAGTGCTCTACCACGTCGCTATTAAGGCTAACTTGTACGACAAGGCAGTACAAACACCCCTTATACACATCCCGGCTACACCAGATAAAAAAAATTCTTCCTAACCAACTTGAAAAATTTCTCATTACAGCCAAGCGAAAAATTCTTCACCCCAGTCTGATAAAAAAATTTCCTACCTGGCCAGATGAAATAACTTCTTCCTAACCAACGTGAAATATTTCTCATTACAGCCAAGCGAAAAAATTTTCATCCCAGTCTGATAAAAAAATTTCCTACCTGGCCAGATAAAAAAATTTCTTCCTAACCAGCTTGAAAAATTTCTCATTACAGCCAAGCGAAAAATTCTTCACCCCAGTCTGATAAAAAAATTTCCTACCTGGCCAGATGAAATAATTTCTTCCTAATCAAGGTGAAATATTTCTCATTACAGCCAAACGAAAAATTTTTCAACCCAGTCAGGTAAAAAAAAAATCCTACCTGGCCAGATGAAAAATAAAATATTCGACTCCAATGGGATTCGAACCCGGGACCTCTGCATCCCAAAGCGAGTGCTCTACCACGTCGCTATTAAGGCTAACTTGTACGACAAGGCAGTACAAACACCCCTTATACACATCCCGGCTACACCAGAAAAAAAATTCTTCCTAACCAACTTGAAAAATTTCTCATTACAGCCAAGCGAAAAATTCTTCACCCCAGTCTGATAAAAAAATTTCCTACCTGGCCAGATGAAATAACTTCTTCCTAACCAACGTGAAATATTTCTCATTACAGCCAAGCGAAAAAAATTCATCCCAGTCTGATAAAAAAAGTTCCTACCTGGCCAGATAAAAAAATTTCTTCCTAACCAGCTTGAAAAATTTCTCATTACAGCCAAGCGAAAAATTCTTCACCCTAGTCTGATAACAAAATTTCCTACCTGGCCAGATGAAATAATTTCTTCCTAATCAAGGTGAAATATTTCTCATTACAGCCAAACGAAAAATTTTTCAACCCAGTCAGGTAAAAAAAAATTCCTACCTGGCCAGATGAAAAATAAAATATTCGACTCCAATGGGATTCGAACCCGGGACCTCTGCATCCCAAAGCGAGTGCTCTTCCACGTCGATATTAAGGCTAACTTGTACGACAAGGCAGTACAAACACCCCTTATACACATCCCGGCTACACCAGAAAAAAAAATCTTCCTAACCAACTTGAAAAATTTCTCATAACAGCCAAACGAAAAATTCTTCACCCCAGTCTGATAAAAAAATTTCCTACCTGGCCAGATGAAATAACTTCTTCCTAACCAACGTGAAATATTTCTCATTACAGCCAAGCGAAAAAATTTTCATCCCAGTCTGATAAAAAAATTTCCTACCTGGCCGGATAAAAAAATTTCTTCCTAACTAACTTGAAAAATTTCTCATTACAGCCAAGCGAAAAATTCTTCACCCCAGTCTGATAAAAAAATTTCCTACCTGGCCAGATGAAATAATTTCTTCCTAATCAAGGTGAAATATTTCTCATTACAGCCAAACGAAAAATTTTTCAACCCAGTCAGGTAAAAAAAAAATTCCTACCTGGCCAGATGAAAAATAAAATATTCGACTCCAATGGGATTCGAACCCGGGACCTCCTCATTCCAATGCGAGTGCTCTACCACGTCGCTATTAAGGCTAACTTGTACGACAAGGCAGTACAAACACCCCTTATACACATCCCGGCTACACCAGAAAAAAAATCTTCCTAACCAACTTGAAAAATTTCTCATTACAGCCAAGCGAAAAATTCTTCACCCCAGTCTGAAAAAAAATTTCCTACCTGGCCAGATGAAATAACTTCTTCCTAACCAACGTGAAATATTTCTCATTACAGCCAAACGAAAAATTTTTCAACCCAGTCAGGTAAAAAAAAATTCCTACCTGGCCAGATGAAAAATAAAATATTCGACTCCAATGGGATTCGAACCCGGGACCTCTGCATCCCAAAGCGAGTGCTCTACCACGTCGCTATTAAGGCTAACTTGTACGACAAGGCAGTACAAACACCCCTTATACACATCCCGGCTACACCAGAAAAAAAATTCTTCCTAACCAACTTGAAAAATTTCTCATTACAGCCAAGCGAAAAATTCTTCACCCCAGTTAGATAAAAATTTCCTACCTGGCCAGATGAAATAACTTCTTCCTAACCAACGTGAAATATTTCTCATTACAGCCAAGCGAAAAAATTTTCATCCCAGTCTGATAAAAAAAAATTCCTACCTGGCCAGATAAAAAAATTTCTTCCTAACCAACTTAAAAAATTTTTCATTTCAGCAAAGCGAAAAATTATTCACCCCAGTCTGATAAAAAAATTTCCTACCTGGCCAGATGAAATAATTTCATCCTAATCAAGGTGAAATATTTCTCATTACAGCCAAACGAAAAATTTTTCAACCCAGTCAGGTAAAAAAAAATTTCCTACCTGGCCAGATGAAAAATAAAATATTCGACTCCAATGGGATTCGAACCCGGGACCTCTGCATCCCAAAGCGAGTGCTCTACCACGTCGCTATTAAGGCTAACTTGTACGACAGGGCAGTACAAACACCCCTTATACACATCCCGGCTACACCAGAAAAAAAAAATTCTTCCTAACCAACTTGAAAAATTTCTCATTACAGCCAAGCGAAAAATTCTTAGCCCCAGTCTGATAAAAAAAATTCCTACCTGGCCAGATGAAATAACTTCTTCCTAACCAACGTGAAATATTTCTCATAACAGCCAAGCGAAAAAATTTCCATCCCAGTCTGATAAAAAAATTTCCTACCTGGCCAGATAAAAAAATTTCTTCCTAACCAACTTGAAAAATTTCTCATTACAGCCAAGCGAAAAATTCTTCACCCCAGTCTGATAAAAAAATTTCCTACCTGGCCAGATGAAATAATTTCTTCCTAATCAAGGTGAAATATTTCTCATTACAGCCAAACGAAAAATTTTTCAACCCAGTCAGGTAAAAAAAAATTCCTACCTGGCCAGATGAAAAATAAAATATTCGACTCTAATGGGATTCGAACCCGGGACCTCTGCATCCCAAAGCGAGTGCTCTACCACGTCGCTATTAAGGCTAACTTGTACGACAAGGCAGTACAAACACCCCTTATACACATCCCGGCTACACCAGAAAAAAAAATTCTTCCTAACCAACTTGAAAAATTTCTCATTACAGCCAAGCGAAAAATTCTTCACCCCAGTCTGATAAAAAAAATTTCCTACCTGGCCAGATGAGATAACTTCTTCCTAACCAACGTGAAATATTTCTCATTACAGCCAAGCGAAAAAATTTTCATCCCAGTCTGATAAAAAAAATTCCTACCTGGCCAGATAAAAAAATTTCTTCCTAACCAGCTTGAAAAATTTCTCATTACAGCCAAGCGAAAAATTCTTCACCCCAGTCTGATAAAAAAAAATTCCTACCTGGCCAGATGAAATAATTTCTTCCTAATCAAGGTGAAATATTTCTCATTACAGCCAAACGAAAAATTTTTCAACCCAGTCAGGTAAAAAAAAATTCCTACCTGGCCAGATGAAAAATAAAATATTCGACTCAAATGGGATTCGAACCCGGGACCTCTGCATCCCAAAGCGAGTGCTCTACCACGTCGCTATTAAGGCTAACTTGTACGACAAGGCAGTACAAACACCCCTTATACACATCCCGGCTACACCAGAAAAAAAAAATCTTCCTAACCAACTTGAAAAATTTCTCATTACAGCCAAGCGAAAAATTCTTCACCCCAGTCTGATAAAAAAATTTCCTACCTGGCCAGATGAAATAACTTCTTCCTAACCAACGTGAAATATTTCTCATTACAGCCAAGCGAAAAAATTTTCACCCAGTCTGATAAAAAAATTTCCTACCTGGCCAGATAAAAAAATTTCTTCCTAACCAACTTGAAAAATTTCTCAATACAGCCAAGCGAAAAATTCTTCACCCCAGTCTGATAAAAAAATTTCCTACCTGGCCAGATGAAATAATTTCTTCCTAATCAAGGTGAAATATTTCTCATTACAGCCAAACGAAAAATTTTTCAACCCAGTCAGTTAAAAAAAATCCTACCTGGCCAGATGAAAAGTAAAATATTCGACTCCAATGGGATTCGAACCCGGGACCTCTGCATCCCAAAGCGAGTGCTCTACCACGTCGTTTTTAAGGCTAACTTGTACGACAAGGCAGTACAAACACCCCTTATACACATCCCGGCTACACCAGATAAAAAAAATTCTTCCTAACCAACTTGAAAAATTTCTCATTACAGCCAAGCGAAAAATTCTTCACCCCAGTCTGATAAAAAAAATTCCTACCTGGCCAGATGAGATAACTTCTTCCTAACCAACGTGAAATATTTCTCATTACAGCCAAGCGAAAAAATTTTCATCCCAGTCTGATAAAAAAATTCCTACCTGGCCAGATAAAAAAATTTCTTCCTAACCAGCTTGAAAAATTTCTCATTACAGCCAAGCGAAAAATTCTTCACCCCAGTCTGATAAAAAAATTTCCTACCTGGCCAGATGAAATAATTTCTTCCTAATCAAGGTGAAATATTTCTCATTACAGCCAAACGAAAAATTTTTCAACCCAGTCAGGTAAAAAAAAATTCCTACCTGGCCAGATGAAAAATAAAATATTCGACTCAAATGGGATTCGAACCCGGGACCTCTGCATCCCAAAGCGAGTGCTCTACCACGTCGCTATTAAGGCTAACTTGTACGACAAGGCAGTACAAACACCCCTTATACACATCCCGGCTACACCAGAAAAAAAAATCTTCCTAACCAACTTGAAAAATTTCTCATTACAGCCAAGCGAAAAATTCTTCACCCCAGTCTGATAAAACGATTTCCTACCTGGCCAGATGAAATAACTTCTTCCTAACCAACGTGAAATATTTCTCATTACAGCCAAGCGAAAAAATTTTCATCCCAGTCTGATAAAAAAATTTCCTACCTGGCCAGATAAAAAAAATTCTTCCTAACCAACTTGAAAAATTTCTCATTACAGCCAAGCGAAAAATTCTTCACCCCAGTCTGATAAAAAAATTTCCTACCTTGCCAGATGAAATAATTTCTTCCTAATCAAGGTGAAATATTTCTCATTACAGCCAAACGAAAAATTTTTCAACCCAGTCAGGTAAAAAAATATTCCTACCTGGCCAGATGAAAAATAAAATATTCGACTCTAATGGGATTCGAACCCGGGACCTCTGCATCCCAAAGCGAGTGCTCTACCACGTCGCTATTAAGGCTAACTTATACGACAAGGCAGTACAAACACCCCTTATACACATCCCGGCTACACCAGAAAAAAAAATTTCTTCCTAACCAACTTGAAAAATTTCTCAACACAGCCAAGCGAAAAATTCTTCACCCCAGTCTGATAAAAAAATTTCCTACCTGGCCAGATGAAATAATTTCTTCCTAATCAAGGTGAAATATTTCTCATTACAGCCAAACGAAAAATTTTTCAACCCAGTCAGGTAAAAAAAAATTCCTACCAGGCCAGATGAAAAATAAAATATTCGACTCAAATGGGATTCGAACCCGGGACCTCTGCATCCCAAAGCGAGTGCTCTACCACGTCGCTATTAAGGCTAACTTGTACGACAAGGCAGTACAAACACCCCTTATACACATCCCGGCTACACCAGAAAAAAAAATCTTCCTAACCAACTTGAAAAATTTCTCATTACAGCCAAGCGAAAAATTCTTCACCCCAGTCTGATAAAAAAATTTCCTACCTGGCCAGATGAAATAACTTCTTCCTAACCAACGTGAAATATTTCTCATTACAGCCAAGCGAAAAAATTTTCATCCCAGTCTGATAAAAAAATTTCCTACCTGGCCAGATAAAAAAATTTCTTCCTAACCAACTTGAAAAATTTCTCATTACAGCCAAGCGAAAAAATTTTCATCCCAGTCTGATAAAAAAATTTCCTACCTGGCCAGATAAAAAAATTTCTTCCTAACCAACTTGAAATAATTTCTTCCTAATCAAGGTGAAATATTTCTCATTACAGCCAAACGAAAAATTTTTCAACCCAGTCAGGTAAAAAAAAATTCCTACCTGGCCAGATGAAAAATAAAATATTCGACTCCAATGGGATTCGAACCCGGGACCTCTGCATCCCAAAGCGAGTGCTCTACCACGTCGCTATTAAAGCTAACTTGTACGACAAGGCAGTACAAATACCCCTTATACACATCCCGGCTACACCAGAAAAAAAATTCTTCCTAACCAACTTGAAAAATTTCTCATTACAGCCAAGCGAAAAATTCTTCACCCCAGTTAGATAAAAAAAAATTCCTACCTGGCCAGATGAAATAACTTCTTCCTAACCAACGTGAAATATTTCTCATTACAGCCAAGCGAAAAAATTTTCATCCCAGTCTGATAAAAAAATTTCCTACCTGGCCAGATAAAAAAATTTCTTCCTAACCAACTTAAAAAATTTTTCATTTCAGCAAAGCGAAAAATTATTCACCCCAGTCTGATAAAAAAATTTCCTACCTGGCCAGATGAAATAATTTCATCCTAATCAAGGTGAAATATTTCTCATTACAGCCAAACGAAAAATTTTTCAACCCAGTCAGGTAAAAAAAAAAATCCTACCTGGCCAGATGAAAAATAAAATATTCGACTCCAATGGGATTCGAACCCGGGACCTCTGCATCCCAAAGCGAGTGCTCTACCTCGTCGCTATTAAGGCTAACTTGTACGACAGGGCAGTACAACCACCCCTTATACACATCCCGGCTACACCAGAAAAAAAAATTCTTCCTAACCAACTTGAAAAATTTCTCATTACAGCCAAGCGAAAAATTCTTCACCACAGTCTGATAAAAAAATTTCCTACCTGGCCAGATGAAATAATTTCTTCCTAATCAAGGTGAAATATTTCTCATTACAGCCAAACGAAAAATTTTTCAACCCAGTCAGGTAAAAAAAAATTCCTACCTGGCCAGATGAAAAATAAAATATTCGACTCTAATGGGATTCGAACCCGGGACCTCTGCATCCCAAAGCGAGTGCTCTACCACGTCGCTATTAAGGCTAACTTGTACGACAAGGCAGTACAAACACCCCTTATACACATCCCGGCTACACCAGAAAAAAAAATTCTTCCCAACCAACTTGAAAAATACTACAGCCAAGCGAAAAATTCTTCACCACAGTCTGATAAAAAAATTTCCTACCTGGCCAGATGAAATAACTTCTTCCTAACCAACGTGAAATATTTCTCATTACAGCCAAGCGAAAAAAATTTCATCCCAGTCTGATAAAAAAAATTTCCTACCTGGCCAGATAAAAAAATTTCTTCCTAACCAACTTGAAAAATTTCTCATTACAGCCAAGCGAAAAATTCTTCACCCCAGTCTGATAAAAAAATTTCCTACCTGGCCAGATGAAATAATTTCTTCCTAATCAAGGTGAAATATTTCTTATTACAGCGAAACGAAAAATTTTTCAACCCAGTCAGGTAAAAAAAAATTCCTACCTGGCCAAATGAAAAATAAAATATTCGACTCCAATGGGATTCGAACCCGGGACCTCTGCATCCCAAAGCAAGTGCTCTACCACGTCGCTATTAAGGCTAACTTGTACGACAAGGCAGTACAAACACCCCTTATACACATCCCGGCTACACCAGAAAAAAAAAATTCTTCCTAACCAACTTGAAAAATTTCTCATTACAGCCAAGCGAAAAATTCTTCACCCCAGTCTGATAAAAAAATTTCCTACCTGGCCAGATGAAATAACTTCTTCCTAACCAACGTGAAATATTTCTCATTACAGCCAAGCGAAAAAATTTTCATCCCAGTCTGATAAAAAAAATTCCTACCTGGCCAGATAAAAAAAATTTCCTCCTAACCAGCTTGAAAAATTTCTCATTACAGCCAAGCGAAAATTTCTTCACCCCAGTCTGATAAAAAAATTTCCTACCTGGCCAGATGAAATAATTTCTTCCTAATCAAGGTGAAATATTTCTCATTACAGCCAAACGAAAATTTTTAAACCCAGTCAGGTAAAAAAAAAATTCCTACCTGGCCAGATGAAAAATAAAATATTCGACTCCAATGGGATTCGAACCTGGGACCTCTGCATCCCAAAGCGAGTGCTCTACCACGTCGCTATTAAGGCTAACTTATACGACAAGGCAGTACAAACACCCCTTATACACATCCCGGCTACACCAGAAAAAAAATAAAAAAAATTCTTTCTAACCAACTTGAAAAATTTCTCATTACAGCCAAGCGAAAAATTCTTCACCCTAGTCTGATAAAAAAATTTCCTACCTGGCCAGATGAAATAACTTCTTCCTAACCAACGTGAAATACTTCTCATTACAGCCAAGCGAAAAAATTTTCATCCCAGTCTGATAAAAAAATTTCCTACCTGGCCAGATGAAATAATTTCTTCCTAATCAAGGTGAAATATTTCTCATTACAGCCAAACGAAAAAAATTTCAACCCAGTCAGGTAAAAAAAATCCTACCTGGCCAGATGAAAAATAAAATATTCGACTCCAATGGGATTCGAACCCGGGACCTCTGCATCCCAAAGCGAGTGCTCTACCACGTCGCTATTAAGGCTAACTTGTACGACAGGGCAGTACAAACACCCCTTATACACATCCCGGCTACACCAGAAAAAAAAATTCTTCCCAACCAACTTGAAAAATACTACAGCCAAGCGAAAAATTCTTCACCACAGTCTGATAAAAAAATTTCCTACCTGGCCAGATAAAATAACTTCTTTCTTACCAACGTGAAATATTTCTCATTACAGCCAAGCGAAAAAATGTTCATCCCAGTCTGATAAAAAAAATTTCCTACCTGGCCAGATAAAAAAATTTCTTCCTAACCAGCTTGAAAAATTTCTCATTACAGCCAAGCGAAAAATTCTTCACCCCAGTCTGATAAAAAAATTTCCTACCTGGCCAGATGAAATAATTTCTTCCTAATCAAGGTGAAATATTTCTCATTACAGCCAAACGAAAAATTTTTCAACCCAGTCAGGTAAAAAAAAAATTCCTACCTGGCCAGATGAAAAATAAAATATTCGACTCCAATGGGATTCGAACCCGGGACCTCTGCATCCCAAAGCGAGTGCTCTACCACGTCGCTATTAAGGCTAACTTGTACGACAAGGCAGTACAAACACCCCTTATACACATCCCGGCTACACCAGAAAAAAAATTCTTCCTAACCAACTTGAACAATTTCTCATTACAGCCAAGCGAAAAATTCTTCACCCCAGTCTGATAAAAAAAAATTTCCTACCTGGCCAGATGAAATAACTTCTTCCTAACCAACGTGAAATATTTCTCATTACAGCCAAGCGAAAAAATTTTCATCCCTGTCTGATAAAAAAATTTCCTACCTGGCCAGATAAAAAAATTTCTTCCTAACCAGCTTGAAAAATTTCTCATTACAGCCAAGCGAAAAATTCTTCACCCCAGTCTGATAAAAAAATTTCCTACCTGGCCAGATGAAATAATTTCTTCCTAATCAAGGTGAAATATTTCTCATTACAGCCAAACGAAAAATTTTTCAACCCAGTCAGGAAAAAAAAAATTCCTACCTGGCCAGATGAAAAATAAAATATTCGACTCCAATGGGATTCGAAACCGGGACCTCTGCATTCCAAAGCGAGTGCTCTACCACGTCGCTATTAAGGCTAACTTGTACGACAAGGCAGTACAAACACCCCTTATACACATCCCGGCTACACCAGAAAAAAAATTCTTCCTAACCAACTTGAAAAACTTCTCATTACAGCCAAGCGAAAAATTCTTCACCCCAGTCTGATAAAAAAAATTCCTACCTGGCCAGATGAAATAACTTCTTCCTAACCAACGTGAAATATTTCTCATTACAGCCAAGCGAAAGAATTTTCATCCCAGTCTGATAAAAAAAATTCCTACCTGGCCAGATAAAAAAATTTCTTCCTAACCAGCTTGAAAAATTTCTCATTACAGCCAAGCGAAAAATTCTTCACCCCAGTCTGATAAAAAAATTTCCTACCTGGCCAGATGAAATAATTTCTTCCTAATCAAGGTGAAATATTTCTCATTACAGCCAAACGAAAAATTTTTCAACCCAGTCAGGTAAAAAAAAATTCCTACCTGGCCAGATGAAAAATAAAATATTCGACTCCAATGGGATTCGAACCCGGGACCTCTGCATCCCAAAGCGAGTGCTCTACCACGTCGCCATTAAGGCTAACTTGTACGACAAGGCAGTACAAACACCCCTTATACACATCCCGGCTACACCAGAAAAAAAATTCTTCCTAACCAACTTGAAAAATACTACAGTCAAGCGAAAAATTCTTCACCCCAAGTCTGATAAAAAAAAATTCCTACCTGGCCAGATGAAATAACTTCTTCCTAACCAACGTGAAATATTTCTCATTACAGCCAAGCGAAAAATTCTTCACCCCAGTCTGATAAAAAAAATTTCCTACCTGGCCAGATAAAAAAATTTCTTCCTAACCAGCTTGAAAAATTTCTCATTACAGCCAAGCGAAAAATTCTTCACCCCAGTCTGATAAAAAAATTTCCTACCTGGCCAGATGAAATAATTTCTTCCTAATCAAGGTGAAATATTTCTCATTACAGCCAAACGAAAAAATTTTCAACCCAGTCAGGTAAAAAAAAATTCCTACCTGGCCAGATGAAAAATAAAATATTCGACTCCAATGGGATTCGAACCCGGGACCTCTGCATCCCAAAGCGAGTGCTCTACCACGTCGCTATTAAGGCTAACTTGTACGACAGGGCAGTACAAACACCCCTTATACACATCCCGGCTACACCAGAAAAAAAATTCTTCCTAACCAACTTGAAAAAATTCTCATTACAGCCAAGCGAAAAATTCTTCACCCCAGTCTGATAAAAAAATTTCCTACCTGGCCAGATGAAATAACTTCTTCCTAACCAACGTGAAATATTTCTCATTACAGCCAAGTGAAAAAATTTTCATCCCAGTCTGATAAAAAAAATTCCTACCTGGCCAGATAAAAAAATTTCTTCCTAACCAGCTTGAAAAATTTCTCATTACAGCCAAGCGAAAAATTCTTCACCCCAGTCTGATAAAAAAAATTCCTACCTGGCCAGATGAAATAATTTCTTCCTAATCAAGGTGAAATATTTCTCATTACAGCCAAACGAAAAATTTTTCAACCCAGTCAGGTAAAAAAAAAATCCTACCTGGCCAGATGAAAAATAAAATATTCGACTCCAATGGGATTCGAACCCGGGACCTCTGCATCCCAAAGCGAGTGCTCTACCACGTCGCTATTAAGGCTAACTTGTACGACAAGGCAGTACAAACACCCCTTATACACATCCCGGCTACACCAGAAAAAAAAATTCTTCCTAACCAACTTGAAAAATTTCTCATTAGGCCTATGCAAAAAATGTACTATATCGGTTCATAGTTTTTTAGCTACATGTATTCGAATTTGTTGAATGGTTACCGAAAATGGTCATTCTAGATTAAAAGAAAAACACACAAAAAAACAGCAATGTGCATTATTAAGTTTCGACCCCATTCACTCTGCGCAGTACACGTGGTTTAGCTAGGATAGACACTTAGGCATCGACCAAATGGCCCCTTTTTTGCCCAATGTATAAAACTTCTCTTGATAAGGAAATCGAATGTAAAAATCAATAATTGCAATCCAATAAAATAAAGAATTCTGATTGGTTCAAATCGCATCACGTGGGGATTTGCAACAATGCACTTTATTTCTGTATAAAATGCAATAGGTCTTTCGGGAAACCCCCGAACTTCGATCTGCAAGTCCTGTGTTGTAGGAACTCGATTTAACCTAGTTCCCGATCATCAACGCAACATTTCTATTCAATCTATTATAAATTAAGATATTTTCAAAAGAATTTACGATAACAAGCATGCAGTACTGATTCTGTGCCGACGTAAAGTTAGAAAACAGCAAGTCGACGAAGACCGTCAAGCAACCCTCTCAACTAAGACCGACCACACCGTTTTCGTTTAAAAACACAGACTTACTTGGCAGAAACAAGCTTTTTTGTCATAAGTACCTCTACGAATTTTAATGTTGTCATTTATTTGTGTATCATTTGTTTTACTTTATGACATTTCACTTCGATAGCGAGATAAACATTACACGATCTAAAAATAGATCGTGTAACTTTTCGGAGAAAGTAGACTTGAAGCTTTAATGTTTGGCCGAGTATTTTAATAGTTTCTTCGATCTACAGGATTGCAATTATAAGGGACGAGAGTCTTTTTCACTGCGTTTATTGGGATATAAAGTGCAATTGCCTTAGCACATGGCTTAAACATAACGCCCTACGGGCGTTATTTGCCATGTGCTTAGGCAATTGCACTTTATACCCCAATAAACGCAGTGAAAAAGACACTCATCCCTATAATACAAACCTCTGCATGTGTCTATCTAGCAATCAACATAGAATATACAATGTGATTAAGAAAGGGACAATCAAGCAATTGATAACCAATTTTATAATTTTATTTTACATTTTTTTACCATTTGTTAACCTTTTAACAGTTCGCTTTAAATTTATTATAAACAAATAATGTTCAAAACAATTGAAACTCCCGAAAATCCAATTTGTATCATATATGGATTTTTCCTCTTCAATTAATCAAATAAGAAGATAAAATCTACGTATTAAATTGGACGATTGCTTTTCTAGCGTATTTTTGGATCTAAAATAAAAAAGAAATAAATTTCAGAATATTGAATATATTTAATTGGAGAACAATGATCCATTTGAAATATATATTACGTTTGAGTTTCATGATGTCACACATTAGTTGGGTTTTTGATCCCCCCTAAGGTTATTAGTATGGTTTATTCTCACTTCGTCTAATCCCATTTCGTCTACACTATAAAAATATTGGTTTAGACCAAAATTTCCCATTTGGTCTAAAACTTTTTGACACCTTATTGTATCAAATTCCCATTTCGTCTACAAGATGGATTGTGACATATAATGAGTGTCATAAAGGTGTTGATGTCATGAAGGTGTTATATACCCCCCCCCCATACACACACACAAAATTACTTTTTGATAAATTAAAAAATCAATTTATATTTTTGACTTATTTCCTTTTTAAGGATTTAAAAATTTATGTTATTTTCAATAAATCATAAAAATATTTTAGATATATATTAGAAAATTAGTAAAAAACATTTATCAAATCATTTCTGATATGAATTAAAACCTATCATTAAACTCTTATTTTCATGAAAATTTCAGAAATTGTATAAATTATCATTATTAAAGCATAATTATTCAGACAAAAGAGTAAATCAACTTTTTAGACCAAATGGGAATTTATCAAAATATGGCTTTTAGACCAAATGGGAATTTGACTTTTAGACCAAATGGGATTAGACGAAGTGGGAACAACCCATTAGTATATGAGTATAATCTGTTCCGTCTGCCTGTGCGTCTCGACGCCAGTAGACCCTGCGTCTGTCAGTCCGTGCTCATAGTATGAACGCAACTCCTCATACAATTTAGGACGGATTTTGCTGAAATTTTCACAGCGTGACTTGACACAGGTTTATTCCCACTTCGTCTAATCCCATTTCGTCTACACTATAAAAATATTGGTTTAGACCAAAAATTCCAATTTGGTCTAAAACTTTTTGATACCTTATTGAATCAATTTCCCATTTCGTCTACAAAATGGTTTTGACATGTTATGAGTGTCATAGAGGTGTCAATGTCATATAGGTGTTATATACAGCCCCCCCCACACACACACACACATACACACACAGTTAACTTTTGATAAATGAATAAAAATCAATTTATATTTCTAAGGATTAAAAAATAATGTTTTTGCAATAAATCTTTGAAAAATAATTTAGTATGTTCATATAATTTTATATTAGAAAATTGGGTAAAATCATTTTTCAAATCATTTCCAGTCATCATTTCTAATATGAAAACCTATTGGTAAACTCACATTTTCATGATATAATCAGAAAATATATAAATCGACATTACATAAAGCATAATTATTCATTCAAAAGAGTAAATCATCTTTAGACCAAATGGGAAATTATCAAAATACAGGTATTAGACCAAATGGGAATTTGACTTTTAGACCAAATGGGATTAGACGAAGTGGGAACAAAACTTGACACATTACCCCGCACATATTATCGAAATTTAGGGATATTCTACCGGTTAAATATTTTGGCAGCAAATTTTGTGACTTCAGCTCTCCTTTCTTTCCCAAGGACTTTTGTACGGTTTATAACTCGAGCAGCTATAGTTATCCACCTTGATATTTAGATAGCTTGCAGTTTTAATATGAAATGCATGCCTGATTTCAATTATAATAAAATGGAGGAAAGTGAGCGAGAGAGTGAGAGAGAAAGAGAAGAAAGAAAGAAAAGGGAAAGATAGGGAGAAAGAGAGAGAGTGAGAGATAGAGGGGGAGAGAGAGAGAGGGAGAGAGAGGGAGAAAGGAGGGAGGGAGGGAGGGAGGGAGAGAGAGAGAGAGAGAGAGAGAGAGAGAGAGACAGACAGACAGACAGACAGACAGACAGACAGACAGACAGACAGACAGACAGACAGACAGACAGACAGACAGATAGAGAGCGAGAGAGAGAGGGGGAAAGAGAGAGGAGAGGGACAAAGAGAGAGACAAAGACAGAGAGAGAGACAGACAGACAGACAGAGAGCGAGAGAGAGAGGGAGGGAGAGAGAGGGGGCAGGGGGAGGGCGAGAGAGGGGAGAGAAAGACATATTTCAGACCGAGCTTACATGGCTCAGCATATATTATATTGTAGTCATTCTAGAGATAGCTCCTACCGTTTAAAAAAATGATTTCAGTTCGATTTATTTTATTTCTTTTTCTTTTATTTGGAGAATATGCATTTGGCTTTCTGGCGTACTACAAAAATTTCTAACCTATCATCAGCAGGAGTGTTCAGTAAAAACGAGAAAATGTGCTGTCAACGGAAAACTCACATGGCGAATACCAAGAAGTATATTCCTGATGTTGAATTGATCTATTCACGAATTTTCAATAAAATCCGATTTTCGTTTCTTTTTAATGATACAATTACATGTTTTATAGGCGTGTCTTCGCTAAACCGGGCTAATGTCGTCGACATGTCAGTCAATTTCTTTTGTCTATCTTGCAGACTAGCACATGTATTTCAACATTGAATTTATTTAAAGGTGTCAAAACAACGATCATATAGTGCAAATACATGTGCAAGATAAAACAGTTCAATTAGGAGATAGGCATTTAAACTAAAGATGTAGTGTTCCAATATATAAAAGAAATTCCAATTCGGTTACCCCCTTTTTGGAATCGACTGACTTGAAAAGAAAAATTATAACTTTGAAATGTATCGATAATCACGTCATTTTGATAAAAATGCGAAATTAATAACTTATATTCAATTTGTTTATATTTCTACTGTACTTATACCATATCATATGAATGTAGGTAAAAATGCCAGAGGTAAAAATGCCATAGGTAAAATGTCAGAGGTAAAAATGCCAGAGGTAATAATGCCAGAGGTAAAATGGTAAAAATGTCATAGGTAATAATGCCATAGGTAAAAATGCCAGAATATATGAAAACTATATGATGATTTGATAACATTAGGAGTATTTTTTTATTCTATGAAAACCTAGTTAATTTCTTAAGTTGTCATAAAGACTTGTTTTAGAAAAATAAAATGAATATCTTTATTTATGTAATAGATTAATTGAAAAGAAAAATATATGATAATATTTGTCAAATATAAGTGAAATAAGTTATATTACACGATCTAAATCAGTACCATTATTTCATTTGAATTTATACTTTGAAAAAAAAAACCCAAAAAACAACTAATTAAATTGAGTATACATTTGGTATAAGAGCAAGATTTTGGGAATTGTTTTAAAAAATGTGCCAGATTTACCAAAATGTTACTAAGAAAAGTGTGAAATATCATGCTAATGTGTTAAGTTTACCTTTAACTGTATCCTACCTTAATCACATATTATACTAAAGTAAATTAAAAATTAATCTATATCATACATTAGAATAAATAAATATACAGACACAGTTCATTTCTGATATTTCTTATAATTTATTTTTCGATTTTCAGGTTAATGTTCATATATACACAAGCTTTGTCATTTATTTACAAGCCACTAATTTGTATACCCTTTTGCTTAATTCAATATCAAAGTCTTGAAAAAATAAATATTGAAATTGGACAATTCATTAAAAGGTTTTTGAAACAATTCCTTTTGTGCATGAAAATATTTTTTTCTATTTACTAAAGTCTAGAAATAAAAGATATAATATACCTCTGGCATTTTTACCTCTGGCATTATTACCTATGACATTTTTACCATATTAGCTCTGGCATTATTACCTATGGCATTTTTACCTCTGACATTTTTACCTATGGCATTTTTACCTCTGGCATTTTTACCGCACACCTATCATATTGTTTGTAAATTACTGAGATGAAGATCTGTAAAGATCAAATCTGTTCAATAAAGAATCTTGAATCTTGTGTCTTTAATATGTGAAGCAGTGTAACATCAGAAAAAGTGAAATTTAAGAATTTTATTTAAATTCAATTATCGATTTAGGAAGAAAGAGGCGAAGTAAACACAAAACAAACATTTTGTCCTTTGAATAAAAGTTAGTAAGTTAGTTTGATAGCTAGCTTATAAGCTAGCTAAGATAGATCGCTCGATAGCTAGATAAATAGATAGGTAGGTAGGTAGGTAGGTCGGTCGGTAGGTAGGTAGATAGGTAGATAGATAGATGGATGAGTAGATAGATAGATAGATAGATAGATAGATAGATAGATAGATAGATAGATAGATAGATAGATAGATAGATAGATAGATAGATAGATAGATAGATAGATAGATAGATAGATAGATAGATAGATAGATAGATAGATAGATAGATAGATAGATAGATAGATAGATAGATAGATAGATAGATAGATAGATAGATAGATAGATAGATAGATAGATAGATAGATAGATAGATAGATAGATAGATAGATAGATAGATAGATAGATAGATAGATAGATAGATAGATAGATAGATAGATAGATAGATAGATAGATAGATAGATAGATAGATAGATAGATAGATAGATAGATAGATAGATAGATAGATAGATAGATAGATAGATAGATAGATAGATAGATAGATAGATAAACAGACAGACAGACAGACAGACAGACAGACAGACAGACAGACAGACAGGGTTAGGGACCTTAGGCAATGCCTAGAGTCACTCTAGGCATCGCCTAAAGTGACTCTAGGCGATGCCTAGAGTAAACGTATTTCCCCGATACCTTTAAAATACACCCTTTGCCTTTTATGGAAATGACTTTAACTTATTTTATACCTACAAATCTATGAAATTTAAGGTAGTTCAAACTGTTTTTTCATCTGTCCGTCTGCGTCTGTCTATCCAAAATCGTTGGTCTGACCGTCTGTCTGACTGACGGATCCAGAAAAAAATTCAAGTTTTTTTAATAGTTCAAACGCCTATTTTATACGGTCGGTTGGCAACTAAAACAGATTAATTACAGTTTTGAAATGATGTTTTTCCGATGTTTTCGATACACCACACAAATATTCATATCGTCGGTAGACGAAAAAAGAAGGTCATAACCACAGTCGAATAAGCAGTCGTTTGGAACGACTGGTTGCCAGTTACTGTTGTCAATGATTGTTTTACAACCAATTATTTTTCCTGACTGTCTGCAATTCTCATTAAATATCTAAATATTAAATAACAACTATTTTGTTTTGAAAATCATTTGCCTTGCCTTTTTAATCGAATTCAATCTAATATAAGCACCTCGATTTCAAAAATTAATGCGATGCTTAGAGTAGATTGAAAAATCAGACAGTTCAATTCATTGTTTTAACCTGATTTTACAATAACGAGCTGTGAATCATGTAAATGCTAACCCTGCTCGGATACAGGGAAATCATTCCTATGGATCTAAATTAGATATATATGTTTTGTTTTCTGTTGGTTTGATATTTTTACGGAATTCAAAGTAGAACCCTGCCTTCGTGACAGAAGTTTAGGCGATGCCTAGAGTATTTACGAAGCAGATGGACTGATAGACTATTTCAATCTGACCCTGATCGAATACAGAGAAAAACATTTTGAACGAATCTAAGTAAAATATGAACGTATTGTTTATTAGTTGCTCTAATATCTTTACGGAATTTGACATAGCATCCTGCGTTCGTGACAGAAGTTTAGGCGATGCCTAGAGTGTACTCGGAGCAGTCGAATTAACAGACTATTTCCATCTGACCCTGCACAAATACAGTCAAAAACATTGAAATGTATCTTAATAACATATAAATGTATTGTTAATCAGTTGCCTTGATAATTTAACATAATTTAATGTAGCACCCTGTATTCATGACAGAAGTTTAGGCGATGCCTAGAGTAATTACGGACTGATAAGACTTTTTTCATCACATCCCTCTCGAATACAGAGAAAATCGACCATTTGAATCTAAAAAAGATATGAATATCTTGTTTATCAGGAGCTTTGGTATTTTTACGGAATTTGATATAGCGCCCTGCATTCATGACAAGAGTTTAGGCGATGCCTAGAGTATTTACGAAGCAGACGGATTGAAAGTCTTTTTTCATCTTACCCTGCTCGAATACAAAGAAAATCACTCCTATGAATATAAATAAGATATAAATATTTTGTTTATCAGTTGCTTTGATATTTTTACATAATTTGATAAAGCACCCCACCTTCATGACAGAAGTTAAGGCGATGCCTAGAATATATGCGGAGCAGTCGAATTGATAGACTTTTTTCCATCAGACCCTGCTCGAATACAGAGAAAAACATTTCAATGAATCCAAATAAGATATGAATGTATTGTCTATCAGTTACCTTAATAATTTTACAAAATTTAATGTAGCACCCCGCCTTCATGACAGAAGTTTAGGCGATGCCTAGAGTAATTACAAAGCAGACTGACTGATATACTTTTTCAACTGACCTTTCTCGAATACTGAGAAAATCACTCAAATAAATACAAATAAAATATAAATGTATTGTTTATCAGCTGATTTGATATTTTTACGAGATGCAATGTAGCACCCTGCCAGAAGTTTAGGCGATGCCTTGAGTAATTACGAAGCAGACGGATGGATAGACTTTTTCATCTAAATTCGATTAATATGAATTATTAGTTTTATTATTAGTTATTATTAGTTGTCCATATCATTAGTTGCCTATATAATTTTACATAAATCAATGTAGCAGCATGCCGTCATGACAGAAATTAAGGCGATGCTACGATGAGTATTTACGAAGAAGATGGATCGTTACCCTATTTTTATCTAATCTTTATATAATTCGATTCATTTATCCATATATTTTGTAAATTCAAGTTTCTCAATGTTATACCTGTAGAAATCGATAAATAACTTGCGAATTCAGGCCTTTTTATTTGCTTATTTTAGCTTATGATTGTTATGTTTTATTTTTTATTTTTTATACCAATCCGGAATCTTTATTTTTAAGGTAAAATTACAATACAAACTTTTTTATACAAACCTATTAAATCCGAAATTCAGAACCCATAACACTACAAGCCCTTGTTATTAAATAGATCAACAGACAACGTATTGAATGCAATTCATTACGATCATACGATACCAGATGTGCCATGTGGCGTTTTATGGTCATAATTTTGGCATATCTCAATAAACATGTATATTTCGGGTCCTTGAAGTAACATACATCTATCGAGTAAGTGATTTACCGCTTGGTTGCAATGGGATCAATATGTAAATGTGACATCTCAAATTTAAATAACTCACACATCTTAAAATTTATATTTTGAAATAATTTTTCATTATGAATATCGATTTATATTTGGGAATAGATAAAAGAAATCTTATGCTTTAACAAGTTAATATGATTAAAACTTAATTATTACCCTTTAAATTTTGATGATAAGGAATAAAAAAAATAACAAAAGATGCATATTTTCCTTCCATTATATTCTCGTATTTAACTATTAAAGAGAAGCATATATGGAAAAATACTTAAGTTATAAATAAAAAAAATGCAAGTAATTTTACAGACGGGTAGAATTACTAAAGTGTAGAAAATGCTACAAAAGCCAAGATTTCTCCAATTTGATCCAACTTGTTCAAAGTCACGGACGAGGGCTGATTTTTTGAAAGAGGATGCCTCTCAGTTTCTGCTGGTCATATAAATTGTAAGATTATTATTATCTGCATATATACTTAAAATTAGTGTTCCGCTTTTTTTTTTTAAATTATAATTGCAAAGATTTGCTATTAAATGCCTCTTACAAGAAAAATGTTACGTGATTTTATAAGGAATCCAATCCTGCACGTTTGATATCATATTTTGAATTCATATAGAAAATAATCAATTATGAAATAAAGGCTTGATATGTAGTTTTTATGTTCATGTAACATTTTAAAGTCAAATTTATAAGACTTGGATTTACCCAACGTATTTTTGATGATTTGATGAGTGCTGGAGAGGAAATTAATATTCAAATATTCGTTCAAATATTTGCAACAATTGTTACTTCGGAAAAATATCTCCCGGAGAAGAAACTAATAAAAAAGAAACAATGTTTAATAACTAAATAACCAATCACATCTCATCTAGATTATACCTAGGGTGGGGCTTACACATCTTATCCAATCATGGTTATCAATGACAAAAATGGGCGGGGTTATAATTATTGCCTACAATACTCTTGGATATTTTAAGATAACGTTTACGTAAGAAGGGCGGAGCTTAGGTAATCGATTATCGTGTTTTATCATTCTCCATTGACTTTTAAATTTGAAATAAAACAAATCAAAAGCGTTCCCAAATTTTTGTTTTCTAAACGTATTCCCATTCAATATCTCGACCTTGCATCACAAGCTATAAGCATTTAGCGAAAACCTTATTTTTTCTACATAAACACAATTGACAGACGTAGGAATAAAATAGCCCCCTAATTTGCATGCATGCATCATTTAAATTATTTACAATAGTGTTGCGGTGACCCATAGAAATAGCACAGTTTTTCTATGTGCAGTTGGTTGACTAAATAATTGAATAACTTGATATCATTGGTTTCCATCAATTTTCGTGCTCTCTAATTGGCTGAAAAATTGGGTTTAACAATGAAAACAATTTTTAGCGGGTAGTTAATTTTTAAGCTTGCGCACAAAGAAGTCCCATTAAAAACATGTTTAATTATGGAGAAATACTTCCATTTTGCCTCTTGATATTTAATCAAAGATATTAAGAGAATATTTTTTAATTTCATTGAGGTATGGAACTAAAAACATAATCACACTGTATGAATACTCGGAATCCTACGGTGTGATTATGTTTTTAGTTTCATACCTAAATGAAATTAAGGAAAACTCTGTCCATCTGTTATTTGTACCAAATTCTTTTCTTATTTAATTTATTATTTATCACTGAAAACAATTTTAAGCGGGTAGTTAATTTTTAAGCTTGCGCACAAAGAAGTCCCATTAAAAACATGTTTAATTATGGAGAAATACTTCCATTTTGTCTATTGATATTTAATCAAAGATATGAAGAGAATATTTTTTTAATTTCATTGAGGTATGGAACTAAAAACATAATCAAACTGTATGAATACTCGGAATCCTACGGTGTGATTATGTTTTTAGTTTCATACCTAAATGAAATTAAGGAAAACTCTGTCCATCTGTTATTTGTACCAAATTCTTTTCTTATTTAATTTATTATTTATGTAAAAGTAACACAAACGACTGTCCTATATCCTGAAGCTTAATTTAAAAAAAAAAAAAAAAAAAAAAAAAAAAAAAAAAACAGCTTGAATGGAAATTTATCTGATAGGATTTATCAAAATGAATAACAAAAATAAGTTTTCAGCTTTAAGTAAGCTCCAAAGTTTACAGACTGAATTAATAATTGTGAAACATTGCACTTTTTTTCTGGCCGTTGCTATATGGTCACGGGGGGTAGCTCTGAAATAGACTCCAAGACTAAAGTTAAGAAATTACACCATTTTTCACATTATAATTCCAAGGTAATACCACATCAACACGAAATATTTTGATTATCAATGAAATCTTAATTTATTCATCTTTCCATTAATACTTGTAATGTATACCCCTCTGAATTAAATAATTGTAATCTACTAAAAATATCCATATTTCAGGCATAACTGGCCATATCACAAAGAATGTAGTTGAAAAATTTGAAAACGTTACCTAAGCAAGGGCGTAACTACCATTTCGCACAAATCAAACTGGTGTAATACACCCTCCCTCGAAAAATGTCACTGATGAATGAACAAAACATCGAATCTACAGCTTATTCCATAAAGCTATAGTTACAATGTTTAGAATATTCACCAAACTCAAAACATAGAATAAGGGCGCGGACAGAGGAAATTCATCTTAAGTCAAAGATCACATGTCGCCCCGCCATTTTCGATGTAGAATTGATCTTTCGCGTCTCGATCTAACTTGTACACCTATGCGATGCTTTGCATATGTTGCAATAAATGTTATAGATTTACAAGTTTGAGTGAGATATTAGAATAAGGTTGTTAAGAAGAAGTCGGATTAAACTATTTTTACCCTTTGAGACAAATAGTAGCATGAAAGCGCGACTCATACTTGTACACCTATACCTTTCACCAATTTCAGGTGTTTTTTTTAAGTTTTATCCCAATATTATAAGCTGTAGTAACGGCATCTTGTCACAAGTTCTCTCAACAGCATTGCAAGAAGTTTCATTTATTTGGGATTCATATGGTGTTAGAATTTTTTGCAATATTATGTAACATGTTGATTGTTACATTATCTGCATACGAGAACATCCATGTTTTTATTTAAACAGTAAATAATGTAAAATACATGTAGAAAAGGTCGATGTTTGTATGTATTGACTAATCAATTCGTCGGTATTCGTCAAACAGACAAGTCAACAGACTAACTTTTATCATTTTAATATATGACACTTAATTCCTGCTACCATTCCCCCATATCATCATTAATTAAATGTATCTATCAGAGATGCTATATTTGGGAAGTTAAGATAATAGATAATACGTCGGAGCTTGAGAAGCTTGCTTACTAAACCATTTAAGAGGAAATATTTATTTATTTTACAGAATTAAAATACCTACAGTATTTGAAATGAATTCGACACAGAATTCACATTTCTCATTCACTAAATAATATTGAAAGATAGCTACTGTCCATAAAAGAAATCGACTGACCAGTCAAAGCATTCATTTGTTTTTGGGATGACTGTTCACCTCCGTCATATTTCGCCGTTTTGTTCATTTAGGACGTCCGCTGGTCCGGTTTTGCATTTTCTGCGATTTAAAAAATGTTTACACACTTTAAACATCACTTAAATTTCAGTCATATATATATGCAAGGCAGTTGATTGAATTTAATAAAAAAATAACTTTGAAGTTAAATACAATCCTGAGTCCAGAAAGATAAACGGTACATTCTGTTTAAAAAACATACCCAGCTTTGTTAGCAAGTGCACGTGCAAAGCGAGGTATAATTTGCAAACAGTTTGCACCGTTTTGTCACATTGAAAGCAAGACAGATGTTTTGTATATAGAAACGTACGAACGTTTCCAACAATATTGGTAATCCGATAATGATGAAAATAGCGTATTCGAATTATATTTTATACCGGGATCTATTGCACGTTCCACATTTTGTATTTACATGAAAATGTTATTAAGGCTCTCCAAACTTTTACTATGATCAATGCTAAGCTTTATTTTTAATCGGGCCGCTAGGCTGGTGGTTCCTTTGTTTTACCTCCAGGCCGTCAGGCTGTTGGTACTAGTCGCCAGGCCGCTAGGCCACTTGGCTGATTTGTATCAGTCTTTATTTTACCTTAAGGCCGCCAGTTCGCTGGGCCGCGAAACCATTGTGCCACTGTCACCATTGGATGTTAGTTCAACCAGTCTTTAATATACATTCAGGCCACCAGGCAACTAGGCCGCTGGTTATTTCTGCTTTATTTCTTTAAGGTTGCCAGGCCGCTTATCCGCAGGGCCGATAAGTCGGTTATTTTATCAGTCTTTACTTAAATGCAGGCCTCCCGGCCATTTTTCTTTCAGTCCTTGTCTTACTTTCAGGCCACCAATCTGCTGGGCCGCCAAGCCGCTGGTCCGCTAGGCATTTGGTTCTCTCCAAGCAGCCCAGTGGCTAAGCGGCCTGAGGGTAAGAAATGACTGACAGAACCACCTGCCTAGCTGCACAGAGGATTTTTGACGTAATAAAGCCTGGCAGTCTGAAGGTTAATTAAATATTGATAGAACCACTAGCTAAGCAGCGAAGGTGTAGCGACACAGCAGCCCGTTGGCCCAGCAGGGTAAAAAAAAAAATAAAGACAAAACGAACAAAAAACTTAGCGGCAGAGCGGCCTTACGGCGTAGAAGACTTGCGGACTGTAGGAAAACATAGACTAATATAGCAATCAAACGAGCGGCCTAAAAATAATAAAAGAGTTTTAGAAAAACCGACCTAGCATCCCAGCGGCTAAGTGGCCTGAAGGTCAAATAAAGACTGATACAAATACCACCCTGGCGGTCCAGTAGCCTAGCGTCCCAGCGGCCTAGCAGCCCAAGCTACCTAATAGCCTGACAGCCTAGTGGTTCTATCAGTCTTTTTTGTACATTTAGACTACCAGGCTTAATTAGGCTAACAGCCGCGTGGACGCTGGACTTCTAGGCCGCTGCACCCCTAGGCCAATGTGTCGCTAGGCTGGTGGCCCAATCTGACTATATTTTACAATTAGGCTGCCAGGTCATTAGGCCGCCAGGCCGCTTGGCATCTAGGCTTTCGATTCGTCTGTTTTTATCTAATCTTTGGTCGCCAGGCCGCTAGGCCACACGGCCAGTTAATCTATCGGATTAATTTGTCTCCAGGCCTCCACGCCTCCACGCCGCTAGGCTTCTGGTCCATCAGTATTCATTTGACCTTCAGGCAGCTAGGTCGTTGGGCCGCTTAGTTTGTGGTTTTATCAGAATTTATTTGACCTTCAGGCCGCAAGACCGGTAGCCGCTGGGCGGCTCGGCCACTTGGCTGCAAGGCTAGTGTTTCTATCAGTCAGCTTTATGACCGTCAGGCCGCGAGCTCGCTACACCGTGGGCCGTTTTGCTGGTGGTTCTAACACCCTGTATTTTACCTTCAGGCTCCCAGGCCGCATGACTGCGAGGCGGCTAGACTAGTGGTTCTATAAGCCTAAACTACAGGCTGTCGGAATGCTAGGCAGCTGAGCTGCAGGGCCGCTAGGCTGTTGGTTCTATCAGTCTTTGTTTTATTTTAGGTCGCCACGTTGCTAAATTGGTGGCTCTATCAAGGTTTTTTTTTATAGATTCAGATCGCTAGGTCCATAGACTGGTGGTTCTATCAGTCTTTTTTCTACGTTTCGGCCGCCAAGCCTGAAGGTAAAACAATAACTAATGGAACAACAAGCCCGTTTTTCTTAGGCTGGTAGTTCCATCAGTCTTAATTTGACTTTCAGGCCGCTAGGTAGTTGGGTCGCTAAGCTGGTGGTTCTATCAATATTCATTTGACAGTAGGGCCTGAAGGCCGCTGGACGGCTGGGCCACTTGGCTATTAGGCTACTGGTTCTATGAGTCTTTTTTGATCTTCAGGCCGCGTGCCCGTTAGGCCGCTAGACCACAAGACTGCTAGACTGCTTGGCTGGTTGTTCTATAACACTTTAGACAACCAATCCTATCAACCATAAATGATTAATGAATGTATTGTTTATCAGTTGCTTTGGTATTTATTTGAAAGTTATTTTATAAAGCACCCTGCCTTCATGACAGATGTCTAGGCGAAGCCTAGAGTATTTACAAAGTAGACGGATTGATACAGTTTTATTTTTATCTTACCCAGCTCGAATAGAGAGAAAATCGTTCTTGTGAATCTAAATAAGATATGAATGTATTATTTATCAGTTGCTTTGATAATTTTAAGGAATTCAATGAAGCACCCCGCCTTCATGTCAGAAGTTTAGGCGATGCCTAGAGTATTTACGAAGCAGGCGAATTGAAAGATTTTTTTCAATTGACGGTGTCCGAATATAGAGAAAATCACCCTTTTTATCTAAATAAGATATGAATGTATTGTTTATCAGTTGCTTTTGTATTTGTACGTTATTAGATATAGCACCCTGCCTTCATGACAGAAGTTTAGGCGATGCCTAGAGTATTTACGAATTAGACGGATTGATAGAATTTTTTTTTACTTGACCCTGCTCAAATACAGAGAAAATCATTCCCATGAATCTAAAGAAAACATGAATGTATTGTTTATCAGTTGTTTCGATATTTTTACGGAATTCAATGTAGCACCCCGCCTCCATGACAGAAGTTTAGGCGATGCCTAGAGTATTTACGAAGCAGACGGTTCGATAGACTTTTTATTCATGTAGCCCTGCTCGAATACAGAGAAAATAATTTTTATGAATCTAACTAAGAAATAAATGTATTATTGATCAGTTGCTTTGATATTTTAACGGAATTCAATGTAACACCCCGCCTCCATGACAGAAGTTTAGGCGATGCCTAGAGTATTAACGAAGCAGACGAATTGATAGATTTTTTTTTAAATTGACACTGTTCGAATATAAAGGAAATATTTTTTTTATCAAAATAATATATAAATGTATTGTTTATCTAATGCTTTTGTATTTGTACGTTATTTGACATAGCACACTGCTTTCGTGACATAAGTTTAGGCGATGCCTAGAGTATTAACGAAGCAGATGGATTGATAGACTTTTTTCGTCTGACCCTGCTCGAATACAGAGAAAATCATTCCCATGAATCTAAATAAAACATGAATGTATTGTTTATCAGTTGTTTTGATATTTTTACGGAATTCAATGTAGCACCCCGCCTCCACGACAGAAGTTTAGGCGATGCCTAGAGTAGTAACGAAGCGGACGAATTGATAGAATTTTTTTATAAATTGACACTGTTCGAATGTAAAGAAAATATTTTTTTTATCAAATAATATATGAATGTATTGTTTATCTAATGCTTTTGTATTTGTACGTAATTTGACATAGCACACTGCCTTCGTGACAGAAGTTTAGGCGATGCCTAGAGTATTAACGAAGCAGATGGATTGATAGACTTTTTTCGTCTGACCCTGCTCGAATACAGAGAAAATGATTCCCGTGAATCATAAGAAAACATGAATGTATTGTTTATCAGTTGTTTTGATATTTTTACGGAATTCAATGTAGCACCCCGCCTTCATGACAGAAGTTAAGGCGATGCCTAGAGTATTTACGAAGCAGACGGTTCGATAGAGATTTTTTTCATCTGACCCTGCTCGAATACAGTGAAAATAATTTTTATGGATCTAACTAAGATATAATTGTATTATTATCAGTTGCTTTGATATTTTAACGGAATTCAATGTAACACCCCGCCTTCATGTCAGAAGTTTAGGCGATGCCTAGAGTATTTACGAAGCAGGCGAATTGATAGATTTTTTTAAATTGAATAAAGAAAATCAGCCTTTTTTTATCTAAAAAAGATATGAATGTATTGTTTATCAGTTGCTTTTGTATTTGTACGTTATTAGATATAGCACCCTGCCTTCATGACAGAAGTTTAGGCGATGCCTAGAGTATTTACGAATTAGACGGATTGATAGAATTGTTTTACTTGACCCTGCTCGACTACAGAGAAAATCAATCCCATGAATCTTAAGAAAACATGAATGTATTGTATATCAGTTGTTTTGATATTCTAACGGAATTCAATGTAGCACCCCGCCTCCATGACAGAAGTTTAGGCGATGCCTAGAGTATTTACGAAGCAGACGGTTCGATAGACTTTTTATTTATGTAGTCCTGCTCGAATACAGAGAAAATAATTTTTATAAATCTAACTAAGATATAAATGTATTATTTATCAGTTGCTTCGATATTTTTTATAGAATTCAATGTAACACCCCGCCTCCATGACAGAAGTTTAGGCGATGCCTAGAGTATTAACGAAGCAGACGAATTGATAGAATTTTTTTTCTAAATTGACACTGTTCGAATATAAAGAAAATATTTTTTTATCAAAATAATTAATGAATGTATTGTTTATCTAATGCTTTTGTATTTGTACGTTATTTGACATAGCACACTGCTTTCGTGACAGAAGTTTAGGCGATGCCTAGAGTATTTACGAAGCAGATGGATTGATAGACTTTTTTCGTCTGACCCTGCTCGAATACAGAGAAAATGATTCCCATGAATCTAAATAGAACATGAATGTATTGTATATCTGTTGTTTTGATATTTTTACGGAATTCAATGTAGCACCCCGCCTCCATGACAGAAGTTTAGGCGATGCCTAGAGTATTAACGAAGCAGACGAATTGATAGATTATTTTTCAATTGACCGTGTTGGAATATAAAGAATTTTTTTTTATCAAAATAATATATTAATGTATTGTTTATCTAATGCTTTTGTATTTGTTCGTTATTTGGCATAGCACACTGCCTTCGTGACATAAGTTTAGGCGATGCCTAGAGTATTAACGAAGCAGATGGATTGATAGACTTTTTTGGTCTGACCCTGCTCGAATACATAGAAAATCATTCTTATGAATCTAAATAAGACATGAATGTTTTGTTTATCAGTCGTTTGGTATTAGTACGTTATTTGACATAGCACCCTGCCTCAATGATAGAGGCGATGCCTAGATTATTAACGCAGGGGACGGATTAATAGATTTTTTTTCCGAATACAGAGAAAATAATTCTTATGAATCTAAATAAGAAACCAATGTATTGTGTATCAGTTGCTTTATAGTTTTACGGAAATATTTCGCCGTTTTGTCCATTTGAGGACGCCCGCTTGTCCGGTTTTGCATTATCTACGTTTTAAAAAATGTTTCCATACTGTAAAGGTCACCTTAATTTCAGTCGAATATATATGCAAGTCACTAGATGGAATTAAATGAACAATAACTATGAAGTTTAATAAAGTCATAAGCCCAGGAAGATAAACGGTACATTCTATTTAGAAAGCATGCCCAGCTTTGTAAGCAAGTGCACTTGCAAAACGTGG
This sequence comes from Fragum whitleyi, assembly GCA_948146395.1. Taxonomy (NCBI): domain Eukaryota; kingdom Metazoa; phylum Mollusca; class Bivalvia; order Cardiida; family Cardiidae; genus Fragum; species Fragum whitleyi. The sequence continues at coordinate 4,486,996 of OX411551.1, forward strand.
TATGTTTGCAAACAGTTTGTACCGTTTTGTCACCTTGAAAGCATGACAGATGTTTTGTATTAAGAAACGTACGAACGCTTACAATAATATTGGTAATCCGATAATGATCAAAATAGCGTATTCGAGTTATATTTTATACCGGGATCTATTGCACGTTCCACATTTTGTATTTTCCTGAAAATATTGTTACGTCTCAAACAAACTCGTGATCAATGCTAAGATTTATTTTTAATCAGGCCGTCAGGCTGTTGAGCATAGTCGCCAGGCCGCTAGGCCACTTGGCTGATATGTATCAGTCTTAATTTACCGTAAGGCCGCCAGTTCCCTGGGCCGCGAGGCCATTGTGCCACTGTCGCGATTGGCTGGTAGTACAATCTTCAAGCCACCAGGCAAGTAGGTCGCTGGTTATTTCTGCTTTATTTCTTTTAGGTTGCCAGGCCGCTTGTCCGCAGGGCCGCTAAGTCGGTTTTTTAATCAGTCTTTATTCAAATGCAGGCCTCCAGGCTACTTGTTCTTTCAGGTCTTGTTTTACTTTCAGGTCACCGGTCTGCTAGGCCGCCATGCCGCTGGTCCGCTAGGCTTTTGGCTCTCTCTTTCCTAACAGCCCAGTGGCCGAGCGGCCCGAAGGTCAAAAAGGATTGACAGAACCACATGCCTGGCTACACCGCGGCATTTTGACGATATAAAGCCTGGCAGCCTGAAGGTAAATTAAATATTGATAGAACCACTAGCTAAGCAGCACAGAGGTCTGGCGACAAAGCAGCCCGTTGGCCCAGCGGACAAAAGATACAACAGGGTAAAAGATAATATAAGGACAAAATGATCAAAAAGCCTAGCGGCCGAGCGGACTTACGGCGTTGGAGACTTGCGGACTGTTTGCAAAACAAAGAATGACATAGCAAACGAGCGGCCTGAAAATAATAAAAGAGTTATAGAATAACCGACCTAGCAGCCCAGCGGCCTAGTGGCCTGACGGTTAAATAGTGGCTGATACAACCACCACACTGGCGGTCCAGTAGCCTAGCGTCCCAGCAGCCTAGCAGCCCAAGCTACCTAATTGCCTGACAGCCTAGTGGTTCTTCCAGTCTTTTTTGTACATTTAGGCTACCAGGCTTCATTAGGCTAACAGTCGCGAGGACGCTGGGCTTCTAGGCCGCTGCACCGCTAGGCCCATGCATCGTTAGGCCGGTGGTTCAATCTGTCTGTATTTTACAATGTGGCTGCCAGGTCACTAGGCCGCTAGGCCGCTTGGCATCTAAGCTTTCGGTTCGTCTTTTTTTATCTTATTTTTTGATCGCCAGGCCGCTTGGCTAGTTATTCTTACCGAATTATTTGCCTTCAGGCCTCCAGGTTTTTATATAGCGCAAGGCTGCAAATCCGCCACGCCGCTATGCTTCTGATTCTATCAGTGTTTATTTGACCTTCAGGCATTTAGGTCGCATGGCCGCTAAGCTGGTGGTTCTATCAGTATTTATTTGACCTCCAGACCATAAGACCGGTAGCCGTTTGGCGGCAGGGCCACCTGGCTGCAAGGCTAGTGTTTCTATCAGTTCCCTTTTTAACCGTCAGTCCGCGAGCTCGCTAGACCGTGGGTCACTTGGCTGGTGGTTCTAATAGAACAACGAGCATAGCGACCTTGGAGATAAAAGAAGACTCAAAGAACAAACGACGTAGCGGCACAGCGACCTCAAAATAAGATAAAGCAGAAAGAGCCAATAGCCTAGCGGCCTGGCGACCTGAAGGTACGATAAAAACAGATACAACCACCAGCTTAGCAACACAGTAGCCTATCGCTTAAGAAGCCTAGCGGACTGGCGGTGCTTTCTCTCTCATTTTACCTTCATTTTCAGGCTGATAGACCGCGAGGTTGCTATCAGTCTTTATTCTACCTTCAGGCCGCTAGGCCGCTTAGTTGGTGGGTCTACCAGTTTTAATTTAACCTTCATGTCACCAGTAAGCTAGGCCACTCTGCTGCTAGGCTTTTGTTTTTTCTGGTTTATTTATTTAGGTCGCAAGGCTGCTAGGCCGCTAAGTTGTAAGATCACTAGGCCCCTAAGTCTATGTATCTATAAGTCTTACCATCAGGCTGCCAGACCGCTTAGCCATCAGGCCGTTGGGCCCTTAGGCTAGTGGTTCTATCAGTCTTTATTCTACCTGAAGGTCGCCAGGCTTTATCAGGTTGACGGGCCGCTAGACGGCTGTTCCGCTTGGCTGCAAGGTTATATGGATGCTAGGTTGGTTGTTTTATCAGTCTTTGTTTTACCTTTAAGCAGCCAGTCTGCTAGGCCGTAAGGCCGCTCAGCTGCTGGCCCTTGGTTCTTTCTGTCTTTATTTTTCTTTCGGGCCGTCAGGCCGCCCGATCACTAGGTTATTCGACCGCCGCCTAGCTGGTAGTTCTAGTATTCATTATATTACCTTCAGGCTGCCAGGCATAAAAAGATAACTAGGTCGGCAAACATCTAGGCAGCTAAGACCACATAGCTGCTGTGGAACTTGGCTGATGTTTCTATCAATCTTCGTATAACCTTCAGGCTAGGTCGCACGACTGGTGGCTGGTAATCAACTTTTAGGCCACCAGGCCTCCACCCCGCTAGGTTCATGGTTCCATCAGTCTTGGTTTTAGCTTCAAGCTGCCAGTCCTCAAGGGCTCTAGGCCGCCTAATTTGTGGGCTCACCGGTTTGAATTTTACACATCGATCGCAAGTGCGCTTGGTCACTTGGATGTTAGGCTTTTGGCTCTTTTTGGTTTATTTATTTAGGTCGCAAGGCTGCTAGGTCGCTAAGTTGTAAGACAACAGGGCCCCTAGGTCTATGTATCTATCAGTCTTTCCGTCAGGCTGCCAGACCGCTTAGCCATCAGGCCGTTGGGTCCTTAGGCTAGTGGTTCTATTAGTCTTTATTCTGCCTGAAGGTCGTCAGTCTTTATCATGTTGACGGGTCGCTAGACTCCTGTTCCGCTTGGCTGCGTAGCAACTGGGCTGCTAGGCTGGTTGTACTATCAGTCTTTGTTTTACCTTTAAGCCGCCAGTCGCTATGTCGTAAGGCTGCTGAGCTGCTGGTCCTTGGTCCTTTATGTCATTATCTTTCCTTCAGGCCGCTAGGCAGCTAGGCTGGTAGAGAAAAAGAGAGAGGGAGAAGGAGAGAGCGAGAGAGAGGGAAAGGGCTGCTAGGCTGGTGTTTCTATGAGAAACACACACTCATACACAGAAAGAGAGAGAGAGAGGGAGAGAGAGAGAGAGAGAGAGAGAGAGAGAGCGAGAGAGAGAGAGAGAGAGAGAGCGAGAGAGAGAGAGAGAGAGAGAGAGAGAGAGAGAGAAAGAGAAAGAGAGAGAAAGGGGGTTGCTAGGGTGGTGATTCTCTCAGAAACACACAATTACACAGACAAAGAGTGAGAGATAATGAGAGGAAGATAGAGAGGGAAAAAAGAGAGAGTGAGAGTGAGAGAGAGGGAGAAAGCGAGAGAAAGAAGGGGTTGCTAGGCTGGTGGTTATATCAGAAACTCATACACACACATACCGTGGAAGGGAAAGAGAAGAGAGAGCGAGCGAGAAATAGCGAGAGATAAAGAGACAGAAGGAGAGAGCGAGCAATATAGAGAGAGGGTTGCTAGGCTAATAATTCTATCAGAAACCCACACACACATACACAGAAAAAGAGAGATAGCGAGAGAGATAGAGGGAGAGATAGAGAGAAATTGGAAAGAGTGAGAGAGAGAGAGAGAGAGAGAGAGAGAGAGAGAGAGAGAGAGAGAGAGAGAGAGAGAGAGAGAGAGAGAGAGAGAGAGAGAGAGAAGGGTTGCTAGGCTGGTGGTTCTTTCAAAAACAAATACGCGCACTTTCCGATGAAGAGAGAGTAAGAAAGGAAAGAAAAGAGAGAGGGAGAGAAAAAGAGAGAAAAAGGAAGAGAAAGAGAGAGAAAGAGAGAGAGAGAGGGGGGGGGGTTGTTAGGGTGGTGATTCTCTCAGAAACACACAAATACACAGAGAAAGAGTGAGAGATAATGAGAGAGAGCGAGAAGGAGAGAGAGAGAGTGGGGATGATAGGCTGGTGGTTCTATCAGAAACT
>OX411551.1:5868759-5885394 GCA_948146395.1 Fragum whitleyi
AAGGCTATATTATCACTAGAATTTTCAACAAGCGTGGTAATGTAACTTTTGTGGTTAATTAAGGTAGTGGACCCGTAATAGTTCCGCGACAATTCGGACCTTATGAACGTAAACAATGTTGACCAAGGATTCCTAATGAAAATCATTAGGAAACCTCGGTCAACACTGTTCAAGTTCAATACTTCCTAAACGTTGTGGAACTATTATGATTCCACTACCTTAATTAAAGACAAATCGATCTTTCACGGAAAAAACAATCATCCTCTATAACGAAAATACATTTTATTCTTTAATGTTTTTCGGTGGTTTATCGAGAAATAACGGTAGATTATCACTTGATAATCTCACCGCAAAAGCAGTTAAATTATCAAAAACTTATACCCTGCTTTGGTGCATTTCATCCTTTCTGACGTCATCTATACGGGGCTAAATAAGTGACGTCACAATGAACGTTGAATAACAATCACGCGCAAAATGACGCGCTTTACGAAGATATGTCCTTGAAATGTCACATTTTGACTCATTTTTGCATTAAAGAAATAGAATAATCGTTTGTTTTTCGGGTAAGATCGATTAATATTTCATTTCGTGAACAACAAAAGCTATATTTTCACTCGTGGCTCTGCCACTTGTGAAAATATAGCTTTCGTTGTTAACTCAATGAAATATAAATCGATCTTACACTGAAACAAACTATTATCCTCTATATCATTCTAAGATTTGATTGACTTTTAACGGGTTAAGTGTTGTCGATAAATAAGAACCGGTTGATTATGGACCATAATCATTAACCACTTATCATCGACTAATTAGCAACCATTTCCGAGCCGCCACCATAGTGCAGTTGGTTAGGCATAAGACTTCCAATCTGGAAGTCGTGGGTTCGATCCCCGGTGGCGGCAAATATCCTTTCTGACGTTTGTCTCTCACTAATGGGTAGATATTCGTAAACCTATGTGAGATAGCAGTCGGAGGCTAGGAAAGGGTGTAATGGTAGTACAGGTGAAAGAAATACCAGGAATCCATTGTTAGGTGCTCCGGCCGCCGCGATATAACTGCGAAATTGTTGAAAGCGGCGTAAACCCATTCAAACAAACAAAGAGCAACCATTTTCATCACTTAGATTCCCATTTCAATGACTCGCATCAAGTGGATAAATATTTGTGGCCCGTCACGCACATACGGTCAATCTGGGAACTTCGTAAAATAGAAATTTGATAAAGAGATTAGTTTAAGTGGAGGTCAACTGGTTGTCTAATTTAAAAATTTCTTACACAGGAAGGTAGAATGATCTTTCTCGTTTTAGAATATCAGCAAAGTGTGAAAAGATTAACAGTCCGCGCAGTCTGACTGGGATCGGCACTTTACGCACGACCTAGACGGTTCCTTTTCGCTTTACGAGTCACACATGTTTTAAGTGGCTGTACTTGCTAAATGAACCCTTTATAGTTTTGTCCAAAAATAGACCTGTTATACAAACCAGGAAATTATTTAAGCTGTGCACGCTCGATATAAATATAAAGCTTCTTCTTATCGCAAAGAATCATTTGTACACGATGCTCTTGGATATTTCGCCCAATACTAGATTGTCGTGGCATTAAATATTTTCTTCTAATCAGATTTACGACAAAATTAAAAAATGGCGAATTAAATCGTAAAAAAATACGTGTTTTTTTTTGAAAACTGTTTATTTCGCACTCAAAATAATAATAAAGATGACAATTTATTCGAAAAGGAATGAAAATATGATAAAAAACAGAAACTCAGCCTGGACTTAAACGCATACGAATCTTCTTCAATCACGAAAAGAACCATTTAAATGACATTTAACTTGTGTTCTACAAGCACATTATGTATATTTTGCGTTGAATAATTTGCTTAAAAGATATAAGACGTAGAACATCATCATCATCATCATCATCGTCATCATCAATTACAACAACCTTAGAACAGATATTACAGTTAAATACATCGTGAAATTGACATTTAACTCAATCAGAACCATTCTAAATCGCTCACTCAGCGCTCCATTCATTCATTCCGAAAACTCACTCAAACCATTCAAAAACGATCAAAACTCACTGAAAAACACATAACAACAGCTTCGTTCAAAATAATACTTGCTGGGGAAAAAATCGGGACTTCATTTATTTAATTGAAATTGTAAGCGTCTGATAGATTCTTAAAAAATAGGGAGCTATCTAATGAACTTCTATGCATATTTTATTAAAGGGAGGTAATCAATATTGCTCATTTTGTTCATCCTGAACAAAATTTGCAATACTGGTTTACCTCCCATTACATTCACTCAAAAGTCGCTCCACACACTCATTCAATTTCATTCCTAAATCATTCCAAAATCATTCACCTTGTCAATTTCACAATGTTTTAAACTGTACTGGACAAGATGCCTCACGTGACAATAACTGCCTCGACTGAGGAGCTCAAATTCCGCTCTAGTTTCCACAATTGGAGGAAGATAGTTCAAGCCTTGCTGGTCCGGTTAATCCTCTGTGCTCACAGCTGGCTGGCCATCTACAGTTAACAACATCGTGAAATTGACAAGGTGAATGCTTTTGGAATTATTTAGGAATGAAATTGAATGAGTGTGTGGAGCGAGTTTTGAGTGACTTTAATGGAAGGTAATCCTATATCGCAAATTTTGTTCCAGATGAACAAAATTGGCGATATTGATTACCTCCCTTTAATAAAAAAAATGCATAAAAGTTCTAAACATAGCTTCCTATTTCTTCTAGAACCAATGAGATGCTTAAAATTTGAATTTTGTCAGTGAAATCGCGATTTTTCTCTATCAAAATTTATTTTGAATGACGTTGTTGACTCTATATTTTTCAATGAGTTTGAGTGTTTTTGAATGTTTTGAGTGGGTGTTTGGAATGAATGAATGGAGCGTTGAGTGAGCGATTAAGAACGGTTTTGATTGTGGTGAATGTCAATTTCACGATGTAACTAACTGTATCTGGCGACTTATGTGAGCAAAGACTTCTACATTATGATTGTTGTGAGTTTTCTCGCTTTTCTTACAGAGACTGGGATTATTCTACATTGTAGATCGGGATTAGAATGGAAAAGGTTGGTAACGTTTGCATGTACAATTTGAGCCTGTGCGCAACATTTCCAATAATTTGAATTGTTCGTGAGGTGCAAAGACTGAGAGGCATGGACAGCCACAAACTGTAAATATAAATACATGATGGTCTACGCGTTATACTCTGAGACCTTTTCTTTCTAATTAGCACATAGTGAAGACTCTGGTCAGACTGCGCGGATTCACAGACTGATCAGAGTCTTTGCTTTGTGCATATTTGAAACTGTTGGAAATCTCACGCACAGGCTCATTTGTAAAAGTGACTTGATCTAAACCAGATTTTTTCGGAAAATAGGTTACATTCTTCAATTGTTAAACATATGTCACTCGACATGCGAAAAGGGACTATCTGGGCAGTGAATCAAGTTTCGTTCCTAGTCCGACTGTGCGGACTGCACAGGATAACTTAGGTCGAAACTTTTCGCTAATTTTCTGAATCCATACCTAGCAAAAAAGAAACTTTACATACTTCTTGATCTGTTTTGAATGAATTACAGTGACTATACGCCAACTTTAATGAAAATTGCTAGCCTAGCCAACGACAGAGACTACACAGACGCAGGATTTTGTGCGATTGAAAGCGAGCCCGGGCTAGTGCGTCTGTCATTTCTTGTCTTAGTCACATAGTCGTGTTGAGCTACCACAAGTTCATTTTTAGCGGTTTTTGTTACTCTGTCACGCTCATTCCATAGCATTGACATGGAAAAAAAATGTTTTCATATTTTTGTTGAAACGGGTTAGCCACAGCAGTCAAAGAAGGCACAAGTCAGACTACGGGTACAGTTAGTTACATCGTGAAATTGACATTCACCTCAATCAAAACCGTTCTTAATCGCTCACTCAACGCTCCATCTATTCATTCCAAACACTCACTCAAAACATTCAAAAACACTCAAACTCATTGAAAAATATAGAGTCAACAACGTCATTCAAAATAAATTTTGATGGAGAAAAATCGCGATTTCACTGACAAAATTCAAATTTTAAGCATCTCATTGGTTCTAGAAGAAATAGGAAGCTATGTATAGAACTTTTATGCATTTTTTTTATCAAAGGGAGGTAATCAATATCGCCAATTTTGTTCATCTGGAACAAAATTTGCGATATAGGATTGCCTTCCATTAAAGTCACTCAAAACTCGCTCCACACACTCATTCAATTTCATTCCCAAATAATTCCAAAAGCATTCACCTTGTCAATTTCACGATGTTGTTAACTGTATGCATAGAGCTTGCATGTCTGTTTATAACGCAACTCTTAAGTCCGGATAGGACAGTTGGTAACGCGCCTGGTTTTCAATCATGGCGTCGTGGGTTCGATCTCCGGCTCGGCCATCATGCATCCAATATTTGACAAAAGGCAGTGTGATTATTGTCATTTGTCTCCCACAGAAATGACGAGTGAAAGTCCTAAGATAGAAGGGCGACTATTGCCCTAGATGAAATTTCTAGTCGCGCCATAAGAAACGACAAGAAACTATGGAAAGGTCACCAGCCGGCGAAATTTAAATGTAAAACTTTTGAAACCAATATCATTTAACAAATCGATCGGTTTGCAATCACTAAAAGTGTCGCTCGAGATAAGATGGGCCCCTTTTGACGTCATGTAGAGGCCATTGCATATTTTCTCATTCATTTCATCAAAGGAAGGATAACTGCAAGACATTTACGGGTGTTTAGTTCACTCATGATATTGGAACGACTTTAAGCACGAAAACTTCAAGGAATGATACTCAAAACATCTCCGATATTCTTTCTTTCATTTCTGTGATTTTTGAAATCGACTCCTTTGTCCTTTGACCGCAAATAAAACTCTCCGACGGATATTGCCTCAAAGTTTCATGTTATATAGGTGTATTTTCAAAACTGAGCTCTGACCTAGGCGTTGAGTCCATTACCAAAGTTTTATGAGTAAACCTTAAGATCTAAGACAAGCACTAAGTTTCATTTGAAAGGTAATTTGTATCTTTATTATGTCTTTTTCATCTATTTTGAAAGAATAGCACGAAAATTTAACCGTTAAAAGTAGATTTCACAGCTCACCGCTCAAAATCTACCTATAGTAGCATTTTCATTTTATATGGTTTCATAGCGACACTACAGCCCTTAGTGAGTCATGTAAAGTTTCATTTTGCCTAAATACAGGATAATCGTCAACCCATCTGTGAAAGAATTTTCGAAATGCGATCTCTCGTTGGCCTGTACTAGAATGAATCTGTTTTTTTTTTTTTTTTTCAAAAAAAGATATTCTACATAAAACCCAGATAGTCCCTATTTTGCGTGACTATTTCAACGAGGTACATAAATAATAAGAATGACTCCTGCTTTATCCTGCTCATCTGAGCACGACGTACTAAAGGTAAGCTTTTGTGGCCATTGAACTTCCTTCGTCCGTCGTCTGTCGTCCGGCGTCTACAATGTTCTTGTTAACACTTTAGAGGCCACAACTATGGTCCGAAACTTGGTCATAATGTTTGTAAGGTCACAAGGATGAACCATATTGAAATTGGGATAGATGCTTTTGGGCATTGATGCCGTTTTTTACATTCTAAAGGTCACAAGTATGGTCCGATCTTCATGAAACTATGCTAGCATATTTGTCAGGTCAAAATGACCAACCCGATTGAAATTCAGAAGGGCCAAATTGAATGGATTTAAAAAGGGGCCTTAACGACATTTTTCTTGATTGCACTCTGGCCACAAATGTGGCCATGACTTCATGGTACTTGATCAGAATGATTGTCAGGCTACAAGAATGAGTCTTGAGTGTTCTTTTTGCTGAAGGAGGAGTCAATTAGACGGTGAGCGATAAAAGACCGCCTCTGTCCGCTTGATAAATTTTCGCAAAAGTTTCTTCATCTTGAATACAGAATTCATGATGTATGATTGAGAAATAAAAACCCTTGTGTACACACATACACCTACATATGTTTACTCGTTATAGATTGTGTTCACCTTTTATGGTGTATCTACTCACAATTGTCCCAACAATATGGGTATTGAGGTTGAATCCAGGGTTTCTGACGTCACACAGCAATGCGACAAACGTCACTGATTTAGTCAACAGTTCAAGAAACATTAACAACTTTTACCAGATATTGGTAGAGTGGTAAAATATACTTATATATATATTTTTGTAAGATATCTTTTGTGTGTGTGTATGTGTTTGTTTGTGCAGTCGAGCCGCAGTTTATGCAGGGGTGTAGAATTCCTATACCCGACTTGTCAGACACAGCATTTTCCCCTTGTGGGCAAGCAAACCTATGAACAGTACTCAAAAGATCAAGGAGAAAAAACAAAACATCTTAGTATTTGTATCAAAGGATAGGAAGTATTTCATTTAATGAAGAAAATGTTGGGTTACAGCATTTTCTTCTTTAGAAATAATGTTTTCTCAATATTTCTTTCTTATTTATTGCGTATATGTTCACTTTCATCCTGGACAAGTAGGAAATCAAATTTTACTTGTCCATGGACAAGTTAAGAACATTCGTATTTCCATAACCCTGGTTTATGGTACTAATGTATGTATGTAAAAACTAAGTGAGTAATAGAAATAAACTCACTTTCGAAAGAAATCGTTGTTAAATGTACATAACATCGTAACTACAACTTATTCAAGTTCAAAGTTTGTTTTTGAAAATGCTGTTTGTCTGTCGGAAAATACGGGATGAGGGGACCATACGGATTTTCACACAAAACTATTCTCATTTACATTTAATAAAAAATGCCCTTTTTCTCAAGAAAAAATGTAACAAATCTTACACCACTTCGGAATACTTTTGTGATATTGTATTCTCATTTAAGCAATAAAAACAACAAATATCATCGGATTTCCTTCGAACTTTCACGGGGTGATTGTAGTGAAAATTGAAAATTTGGACTACACAGAAGAAGGGGTCTTACGGTTTACAATCAAGCTATTCTCATTTTCGCAACAAGTCCACAAATATTTTCTCAACTTCTTGAAACGTTCACAGGGTGATTCAATGATTTTAAACTCGGAAGGTTCTTTGTGAAAATGGAACGACACAAAGAATAAAATCCTTGCGGGAAATGTTTCCTTGGTAATTTTCACTTTACACAATCTTTTCAATGCAATAAAGTTACTGAAATATGCCTATTAGATTAAATGGAGCAAAACGTTGATACAATTGATAACATTAGGGGGGGGGGGTTATTAATTCCACTTATTTTGTTCATCGTGAACAAAATTAGCGATTTTGGATTATCTCCCTTGAATTTCACTCAAAACTCACTGCACACTAACCCAATTTAATCACAAAAGCATTCCAAATTCATTCGTCTTGTCAATTTCACGATGTTCTTAGCCGTAGTCAGTTGAGCATCTCAGATCCCATTAGCCTCTTGTTAGTGATTATGGAGCCTGTGCGTGAGATTTCCAACTATTTCAAATATGCGCAAAGCAAAGAGTCTGACCAGCCTGTGCACCCGCACAGTCTGACCAGAGTCTTAACTATGCGTTTAGTAAATAGATGAGGTATCAAAGTATCTGTAGACCATCAGATAACTTTATAATTACAGTATGTGGCTGTCTATGCTACTTATTGTTTGAACGTCACGAAAATTTCAAATTGTTGGAAAAGTCACGCACAGGCTCAATTCCAAGTTTTTTTCTCTACAGGTTCCAGTCAAAGAGGACGTCTTGACCGACCTTTTAGAACAGTCTATGATGTTTATTATTATTCTTTATAATATGACCTACGTCGCGGTAGTGAAATACTCCCGTTGAATATTTTTGTTATTACACGGGTGTTATTACACTAGTGGAATAACTATGCAAATGAGCTCAAAGCGAATAACAACGCTATTTGGTAACCGCGAAAATGACGTCATAATATTGTGACGTCAGTTTTACACGGCGTTATAAGTTTCGCGGAAAATTGAAATGTCGAATTTCAGGAATTTTGACGATTTTTCGGGAAAATTCGGGTCATATTATAAATAGAATATCAAATTTGTGCTCATAAAATACCGAATTTATCAAACTCGTCATCTAACACAGATAAAAACTCGGCGCAGCCTCGTTTTTATCTGTTTATAGATGACTCGTTTAATAAATTAAGTATTCAATGACCACTCATTCAATATCCTCTATATGTCGCTGGTTGCTTCCTCGAGGACGTATAGACCGAAACTCTCTGTCACAACTACTCATCATGTACTCGGCCATCAGCGCCGACATTCTCGACTTTTCTGAGATTCTAACCAAGGATCTAGTGCGAGCCGACACCGACTTTCTGTACGGCGTACTCGGGGTCTGGTCATGGAGCCTTCTTCAATATACATTGTTATACATAACAGTGACAACCAGTTTCACGTTCCGACGTCATATCCGGAAATCGACGATTAACCCGAATAGTGGCGAGTCCGCAACGGAAAGTGTCGACAAGTCCGAGATGTTGTCTATACTAATGGTGTTCTTTATGCAAGACGGCCCGTTCTTGTTTGTGCGGTGTTACGCCATTATCAAACTGGAAATGTACCAATATCTGACAATACTCTTCTCGTTAAAGAATCTGCTAGCGCTTATACTTGGTCTGTATCGATTAATCGTGATGTGTGGGTGCGTCGAGAAGGAAGGAAACGATCTCCTATCGATGGAAGAGATCGCCAAAAGTCAACAGTCATAAGACGAAATACCCAGCTCTCCCAATCGGAAAACACCACGTGGTCAGAAGTCATGTGACAAGAAACAAAAACATTAATGCTTTTAAATGATTATTATCTCCAAAACTGAATTAAATAGAAGATGCCAGTACATGCATATGTTCGGCGCAAAGTAAGAATCGGTACGATTCCGGAATTGTTCTACGCAAAGTAGGAATTTTCACTTTGTCGGGCTTAGTAAGAATACTTACTTTGCGCAGTAAGAGTCCAGAATTGTCCGTGCGCAAAGTAGGAATCTGGACAAAGTAAGAATATTGGAATTGTTTCATCGTAAACTTGGCCTTTTGACATTATCATTGAATATGTCACGAGATTTTATATAGATTTTGTTTGTTTGAGAGCATTCACTTTTTCTGTATGTTTGAAGGCATAATCATTATGTGCTAAGGATATTACAGCTAACTTCGATCAATCGTAATTGTTAATGAGGTTAAGTTGTTACAAAAGGCGTACTTTTCTCGTAGTAATATCTGTTTTCAAGCAGTATTATTGCTATTAAAACATCACCTAAAAATCAAAATATAATACTAATCTTACTTGTAAAATCGTATGACGAGTAATTCTTTTTGGCAATTTTTTACCGTATTTCCATATAAATTCTTTCTGTGTCCAATACTATTCCTACTTTGCGCAGGAATATGCGTAGGTGGAAAACACCCTCTGTGTGATTCTAGAATTGTCCGATAAAATTCTAGAGTTGGCGGACATTTCATTTCCGTAACTTAAAAAGTTGCACATTTTTTGCATACAATCTTGTCTGGTTGACGTTTTCTTTTTCCCTCTTTATCTGGAAGAAAACCATCTGGTTATTATCACAGGAAAACATGGAAATTTTAGAGAAACTTGCTTCTTTTGTAAAATTATGCTTCGAAAAAAGAAAGAATAAGGGAAATTAAAAATATTTTTTTTTCCTCATAATTGAAGTGAGACAATTAGCATTCATGAGAATATTAAGGATGGTATTAATAGGTATGTGTGAAAAATGTATGTGTGTGTCTGTACGTAGTAATGCGGTTTGATTGATGAGTGATATATATATAAATCAATTTTAGTTTGTATTGTTTTGTTTTGTAACATTATTATTGCCCGAAAGGGTCCTTGATTGGAAAATTATTCTATTCTTTAAATGACGTCATTCTACACTATGGGGAAATAAGACGCTACTTTTTCCCGCTAAAGCAACGCCATTCTTGTTGCGTTTTAACGTCGGGGTAAAAAGCAGAGGTGCGTTTTTTAGAGCAAGATGAAAAATCCCGCTAAATAAGATTTTTAAGACGTCATTAGAAACGATTTTGAATACTTTGAGTGAAAACATTCGACGTTGTCAAGGCTACTCGTTTTAAGCCAATGCAAAACCATCTTCGTTTCCTCATTAAGATATCTTAAGATTCTTATTGAGCCGCTTAAAAATCTTAATCTAAAAAACGCTACTTCTTAAAAATCTTAATGAGATTCTTAAGAATATTAACCTAAGAAACGCACCTCTGGATAAGATTTGAAAAAAATGAAATCTGTGAAAAAGATGAAATCTATCACAAAATTCGCAGTTTGATTTTTAAAATTAAAATTGTAAATACAGTAATTTTTGCTAAAGCTATGCTGTTCAACATCTTGTCAGAGTTGCATCCTTTACGACTGAGACCTGACGCAATTTCTATAATACGAGAGCCCATATTCAGAGTATCCCCCTTACATTTTTTACGAAGAAAAAGAATTGTATTGAATATTTTCTACTCATATTTTGTTAATTTCTTCCAATGTTAGCATTTATCTAAATGACTGTGACTGAGGAAATCAATCTAGAAATAAATGAGAAAATGCAAATAGCCATTGATTTGATAAATAGCTTATTTTTCTTTTCTTAAAATAAGTTATCATGTGCATGTTTTTTCAGCATCTAAGGAAGTTTATTTCATATTACAACTGCACTTATTTTTTCCAGTGACAATATCTAGGGAGAAGAAAAAGGTCAACAAAGTATTCTATTTCTTTGTTTTGTGCTTATATGACAAAAAAAAAAAAAAAAAAAAAAGAAAGAAAGAAAGAGCGCTCGGAACAGACAGACACACAATATTGAATTTGATACATCATTCATATGCGTTGATACAGCAAAAGGTTGGAGAGCAGGAGCTTCATTGTTGAATTTGATAGCTTAAGTTGAGTAAATGAGTAAATCAAGAATGGTTCTTTCTTCAAATTACTTTTCTTGTCTAAAGGTTAAACCTATTATTGTATTATTTGAAATATTCTTGTAAATTTGCAATTTGAACATTGTAACTAAAGCTGTAGTTGAGATGTCTAGGTCACCTTAACCCTTTGCTGTTTAATCCCTGCTTTTTACGTGTCAGTGATTTTATAATTGAGAAAACAATGTGAAAAAAGAAGAAATTGCTTCTGACAAGCAATTTCTTCTTTTTCCACACTATTTTCTACCCTACTAAATGGTTATTTTTCAAATTAAATCCACTTTAAATTTTCGTATGCAAAACCTTTGAATTTGGACAGGTCCAAAATTTTGTAAAACAGGAAAGGGTTAAAACAATTTGCCGATTGTTTCATGCCTGTTATCATGTTTTTTGCTTATAAATGAGATTCTAGTATCTGAGAGATGTGCTGTGACGGAGATCAATTAAGTACTGGTAAGCCAGTGTTCATGACCATCTGGAATTATTCTACAGCACCTACGATGCAAGTCTGTGCAAATATTTTATCTGAAAAATCGCACAGGGTCGTGAAAAACGTGTAGATAAATAGAAGTTATGTGCTTAGAAATACAATTCGCAACTTACTCATCCCGAATAAAGGTAAAAATTTGGACAATTTAATCGTAGCTTGTGATTAACTTTAAAAAAAAGTTTTAATTTATTTTATTTGAATGCCAAGGACCGCCATATGTAAACAAAGCGTCCATTGATTGACTACAAGCGTCTGAGGGGAACGTAATCAAAGCACAGAAAGTATTTCATATACGCATTCAGCACCACCCCTTACCCACTAACAGAGAAATTTATACAGGGTTAATGATTAAAGAAATGATAGAAAGATAAATAAACTAGAAAGGATGTCAAGGACATTTTGTGTGAAGCTCGCAGAAGCTTTTTTCCATGACATTGACCAGTGCCCTTGACCTTCTAACCGTGAATCGAGAAAAAAAGTTAAGATGTTATATCTAATCAAAATGGAAATCTGAAATGAGTCAACTTACTTTGAAATCTATCGATAAATATAGGTTATATGCTCTTTACATGTTCTGTTTAAAGACCTGGTTTAATCCTTCTTTATTTGACCCCCCCATGAGATATGCAATTCAGTTTATGTAAGGGGAGCATCGTTTTAGGAGAAGAGCGAGCCCTGTTACGACGCCTGGAAAAGAATGGAAAGAACAAATGGGATTGTTTAAGAGAGCATCCATTCTACCTCGAGGTGACGAAAAACTAAATCAAAGATTTTGAAATTACATATACATGTAA
This sequence comes from Fragum whitleyi, assembly GCA_948146395.1. Lineage (NCBI taxonomy): Eukaryota > Metazoa > Mollusca > Bivalvia > Cardiida > Cardiidae > Fragum > Fragum whitleyi. The sequence goes on from OX411551.1 coordinate 5,881,029, forward strand.
AACGTCAAGTTAATGCTGATCCTTCATACTTGTTAAAAAATAGTGCTCCAAACACTTATCCTTTTTGGTAGAGAAATTGAAATTATATGTGCCTAGCCCTCAACTCTGGGTTGATCTTTTTTGAGTCGCGTGAGTCGAGGCAAAGCAAGTCTACAACGGACTGGGAGGGGTAGATTACCAAGTGTCATTTCCGTGGGGCCGTCGTCACAAGCAGATCACAGGGAAATCGCTATCAATGCTGTTTTGCCGACGGAACAAGTTGCAGCACAAGCAAAAAGTCAGTTGGAATGAGAAGATATAAACCCGAAACAAGTCGAAAACGCGTCTCAAAGCATCGCCGAACGTCAACGGGGTAGCAACAAGAGGAAAAGAAAGATTAACACAAATTCAAAGAACAAAAATTAACGCAGACGGACAAACACAGGAGTGGGAAAGCGGAGTTTAAAGAGGAAATCGAGTCTAGTGTCCAAGAAAAAACGCTCGGATATATCTGAAACCAACTAAAGAAAGAATGTCTGTGTTTAATGATGCGGAATTCAAAGAAAGCCTTGTATCTGAACCGTCTTTATTCGACTTGCCGAGCACTCAGACAAGCGTAACGGATGTCTATTTCGACGAAATTAGACCCCAATCCATATTGACGGATGACAGTCCTTTCGAGTTTAAGATCAGCGGTCAGAATTCGATGGATTATCTAGATCTCAAGAACTCTCAAATTAACGTTAGACTTAAGATCGATAAGGCCTTTAGTATACCTCAAAACAGACAAAGTAGGACCGGCGTACTTATTTCTTTCAGGCTCTTTTTTGCAACGATTGTGGTGACTCTGCAGAATAAAGCCACGATGGATTGTAACTACAAACCGTACAAGGCTTATATATAAACACGCTGTTAAATTACGGGACAAGCGCCACAGGGAGCCAGCTAGATGCACAGCTTTTCAAAATGTACAACGCAGACAGTCCCGGAGTTACCGACCCTACTGGTACTAATAATGGGCTTAACTTTAGAGCTAAAAGAACGGAAGGCTCGAAGCACCTCGACATACAAGGGCCCATATTTCACGATTTGTTTTCAATGTCTAGTTATTTGCTGGATCAGGTGGATGTAAAAGTGAAGCTCTATAGAAATTCGCTAAAATTTTGCTTGCTTACTGGTGACACTGCCGACAATCGGGTTAACATAGAGGATATCTATCTTTCGGTGAAAAAGATTAGAGTCAGCCCAGCCGTCATATATGGGCATTCTAAAATTCTGGAGAAGCAGAATGCTTTATATCCTTACAACAAAGTGGAGGTGAGGGTAGTGAGCATTCCAAAAAGCTCGACAAACTTTACGTAGGAGAATATGTTCCAAGAGAGTCGTCTAAACAATATAGTACTCGGCTTTGTGAAAAGCAAAGCGATCAGCGGCGACTATAAAACAATCCTTTCAATTTTGAAAATTGTGATATTCAACAAATCGCAGTATACAACGAATGGTTGTATACTAGTCTACTGAAGCTCGATTTCGACGCAACTGATGGACCACAAATCGTTCGGGGTTTCACCAACTCGCTTTCGGCCAGTGGAAAATGGCGAGAAAACGATGGAAATCTTCTGGACAGAAATCACTACATCAATGGATCTACACTGTTCACTTTCCAGTAAGAGCAAAACTTTCCACAGCATAGAGAGATACCTTTCATTGGTGACGCTCGGTAATTAATATACGACTCGAAGTGACGTTCAGAACAGTCTTAACGGGTATTTTTTATTGGTGTGCGTGCGTGCGTACGTGCGTGCGTGTATGTAGGTGTGTGTGAGTCTGTATAATAATCTTTCTTATGCTATGCGTGTGTGTCTTGCTCTGTCTGTGTGTCTCCGTCCGTGATGCGTGTACGCGTGCGTTTGCCATTTTGTAAAATCCAAGTCATAACAATGATATATTTTTTGATTATTTTTCATCTATGAATTAAAAAAAATATATACTTGAAAAAAAAATCACAATAAATATAATCGAGCACGGTAATTTGTGTAACAATGAAAATATTTTTTTCTTTCAGAGAAAACTTTAAAATCTATAAGTGAAAAAATGAAGAAAATTACAATAAATGATATTAAAATAAAAAAAAAAAAAAAAAAAAAGAAAGATATATCAGATTACTATTTTGTTTAAATGTAGAAATGTAAGAATATAAGTAAAATATTTCAAAATTAAAAAAATGAAGAAAATCACGATAAATGATATTTAAAAAAAAGTAAGGAAAAAAATAAATGTACACATAACAAATTTAAAGTCTTTTTTATTCCTCTTTTCAATAGAACCCATGAGTTGCGTCGTATACGGCGACGGACCTGGTTACGTCCAAATTAATTAAGAGAGAGACGTCATCCTACAACTATGAACACATCACAGTTACAGTGCATGATCTTTACTCAGAGACTCGGTCATTGGGGTGTTTTCGGCCTACTACCTACCAGAAAATCTACCACATCGAAATTACGTAATAGTTAAACGCTAATAATTGAAAATTAAACGATTTAAACAGCCGAAAGGAGGGAGCGTAGCGACCGACTGAGGCTGTTTAAATCGTTCAATTTTCAATTATTAGCGTTTAACTGACTTAGTCTTTTTCCCGATTTTGTATTATTGGCATCATATTGCACGATTTAAACGAAATAAGCCGGATACATTTATTACAGGTAAACGCCCCTCTCCTTCCAAATATGGAGTTGTTGAACTATGCACGTAAATATCGAGGGATTTAAAAGAGCTATTGCCGATGATAAAAGATGCAGTAATGTTTGTTTTTATTGATCTGACAATGACCTCCGTTCTGACGATGAACAAAAATATGATATGTGTCCACTCTGTTTTACAAGTACTTTCGCAAGAATAAAAGATTTATTGTATCAGATGTAATTAATAAATTCATTTTAAGAAAATGTGCCAGTAGCTGTTAATCAACAAATTTGTTCATATATAAGGACAAATGAACTTAACCTAACAAAACACTAACTCAAATATGCCCTGCGTTCAGGATGAAACGTTAGCGAGCCGATTTCGAAATGGTACCTAGCTCTGCACGTATGTGCACGTGCAAAGCTGGGTATCATCTCAAAGCGTTCGCGAAACGTTTTTTCACCCTGAACACAAGGATGGTCATTGCCGGAGAAGGGCGTATTAGTATACTAATCTGTTTTAACAAAGACATTTATTAATAAAACGATAAAAAGTTTCTCGCTTCATACAGAAGCAAATATGCACATAAATATTAAGTAAGCGAATCAACTATGGGTAGGTGCTCCAGCCATTGCGATTTAACTGCAATAAGGTTGAAATCGGGGTTAAACCACATGAAAACAAATGGACAGGCCATGTCACGCCAAACCAGGTCAAAATCAGTGAAGAATATGGGGAATGCAACAGATGCACGTGAATTACGAATTTCTCCTTTACTTTCCATGTGCTCGTTGCATATAAATTAGGGGGCAGAGTTTAGTATGTACGCATGCGTGGAATAACAAATAAACCTTGACGTTTAAATGAAATAATGATCAAAATAAACCGAAGCTGAGTAGTTTATAGAAAATAAACCATCAGAAATTTGAAAAATCCAGCCTTCTGATTGGATGATAAAGTAGGACAAAGACTAAGAATTTATAGTCAATACTGATATCAGCAGTCGACCGGGACATCATTGGCTAGCATTTTTTATACAAGGAGTGTTTCGATAGTTATGGACAGGATCCTGGGAGGTCGTTGTTTACGTTCTGGCTAAGGCGGCACGCTAACACGGTGCGTGTGAACCATAATCGGGTACAAAGTGACTATTCAGATGTGTGTTGACTTTATTACGTTTATTTCCTTAAACAACGTTTGTTATACAATTCCATAAACTATATAACTCATTCATTTTCTAAAAGTGGTTTTGAGATAAATGATCAATATATTTAAAAAAATTATTTCACCGCGTTTTCCCACATTGTATAGGGAACGACTTTGTTAATAATCAAACTTGTAAATCTATTTGTTATAACTATACAGAATAAGTACTAGAATAACATCTTTCATTATTGTTATTTCAATCGAAATAAATTAGCGAATCAATGAAACTATTTTTATAGATTGAAAAAAAATCAGAATTCACAAAAAATGAAATGTAGAAAAAACTGATTTCATAGACCCCTCATCTTGATTCAATGTGAATGGCAGAAATAAGTGACAAAAGAAATGTAAATAATTGTAATATTTTAATGTATACAATACATTTTCTTCTAAAATGTAAATAATTGTAATATTTTAATGTTTACAATACATATTCTTATAATATATATATATATATATATATATATATATATATATATATATATATATATATATA